>JAUEKU010228490.1:0-15856 GCA_032274805.1 Gypsophila paniculata | reverse complement strand
TAACTGAATTGAACTGAAATTAAGTCCAAAAGAACAAAGCCTTACTCCGTACTTTTTAACTAAGATGTGAACAAATCATTGCAACAACGAATTTTAAAGTCCGATCTAAATCAACCAATATCTCAATCTTAACCACTCCCTATTACCTATGTTTATGTTCAACATTGGCATTTACTACACTACACATAAATGGCAAAATTTAGGAACTCTATAATGCTACTACATATCAATAGATTTACCTCAAATGTGAAATACATGCATGCATTGTAATTTGTAGAGGTGCGTCATGTTACACCAGAGTGTTAAAAGCAAAGGCACCGTCCAATTTAATGAAATTGCTGGATTTCGTATGATCCTACCTTTGTTGTACTCCATCTAGCATTCAATTATTGTGGATCTGTAGGAATTTATTATGGAATATTACAAGACCTGGTCGACTTCAAGCTTTTTCCCTGAAAGCTCCAATTATTGTCGAAGTAATTCTCTTGTAAGATAATTTTACAGTATAATCGTATTAGTATAACTCCTTTTTACAAGTGTCATGGAAAAGCAGGATATGAAAACTGAAAGTAGTAAACTGATCACTTTATTAAAACAAGTTACTATTACCTATTTTAAGAAAAAGTTGTTACAAAGATTACGAAAATAATTATTACAATGAATGATCAACACGTTATCCCTTCAAGAATTACCATGTAATTCAATTTGTTTTCATTTTAGATATAGCTATTTTTTAATTGTATCCGTAAATTTCACAGGTTTAGAGCTAGTAATAAGAGTAAAATAATGTTAACAATAATTTATTACGAGACCATCTTATTTTGTAAGTTAGACCATCGGCATCAATATAACAAACAATTTTCCTACTCCGTATCAAGCAACCACCAACAAATAAGAGGTCCACACATTGACTAAATGACTAACTCTATACTTTCATATTACGGAAATTTATTACTTCTAATTCAAGAATTTAAGTTCGAAACTGATTTAGGTGACATCGACCCTAGCAAATTAAATGGGCTAGCAAATTAATATGGGAATCTATTTGTTATTTTCATCCGAAAAAAACTAAACGCGAAATTGATTCAAAACTCGAGATAACTTTTATTCAAACAAAGAATTATTCGAAATTGTTTTTCGTCACCATGTTTTTGATTGCTGGGGTACACAACAGACGTGTGATACAAGTCCAAAAATTTTGACTGATGTTGAGATTTCTAGAAATAAGACCTATTAAAATTCAAATGACATGCACATTCATGCATGATCATTGAGAAATTCACGTGATTTGAACATTAGAAATGTATTCAACAAAACATCGCTACCATGCATTACTTTAAGTAAGACCATCAATTTGGACCGACACTACGTCCATCGTAACCCAATTGGTACGTGACTCTGGTCTACTGACTACTGCCATGACCGTCATTGGTCATATTAAACAAAAACGGATATTTTATATGTCAGTTAGCTTAGTTGTTAACGGTTGTAGAAGGAAATCGAAGTTCAAACTTGCAAGCAAATTCATGTCGAGGAGGTTTGCGAACACAATTCATGGGAACAATTCTAGATTTCCAACACTATAATTGATCTAATTAGATCGAGAAATCTGTACAGTTCATCTGAATAATTGGTATAAACATGAAATTTTGACTAGATATGGAAAGACGAAACAAAATGCAAAAGAATTCCGAAACAATGTTCTCTGAACCTGTTTAATCGGATCCAACGGACAATCCAGCACTGGATATGCTGCCGTGACTGTCATCGCAAAGGCTAATTGCACGCTCCAAGTTGCCTACAATGTCGGTCATTGTAGGTCGATCCTTGCCCTCCAGATTTACGCAATGCAATGCAGTATACCCGACTAACTCCACTGCTTCTGATTCATTTGAAGCAGGAATCCCAACCCTCGGATCCAAAATCTTCATCAGTTCTCCGGCCAAAATTACAGGAACCGCGTAATCCACTACACTCACTGGAGTTCCGCCGTCAGTTTCATCCTTAAAGATGGCTTTCTTACCAGTCAGAAGCTCAAGCAATACAACGCCAAGACCATACACATCACTCTTGGCAGTCAACACATTCATGCTATAATACTCGGGATCTATGTAGCCCACAGTCCCAGCTGCCTTAGTAGGTCTGAAATCTTGACCAGATTCAGGACGCATTAACGACAATCCAAAATCGGAAACTCTAGCAGTCCAATCAATATCTAACAAAATGTTGGACGACTTAATGTCTCGGTGTATAATAGGTGGAACCGCGTAATTATGAAGGTACTCAATGCCTCGCGCAGCATCTAACGCAATCTTAATCCTCATCTTCCATGAATTAATCAAACTATTTACTTTCTCGACATTATTCTTACTGTGCAAATGATCATAAAGAGCTCCGTTCTTCATGTAATCGTAAACCAACAGCCTCTCATCCCTTTCTTCACAATACCCGACAAGCCGAACCAAATGTTTGTGGTGCACTCTCGACAGAAAAACCAGTTCAGAGTCAAACGCACTCTCTTTCTCTTGGTATTTTTTCTTTTTCTGAGTCACTTCTCCTCTCTTAATCGCCACCTCCCTACCATCCCCTAACTTACCCCTATACACAATCCCAAAACTACCCGACCCAATCTTATTCTCCAACGAAAAATCACCCGTCGCCAAGGCCAACTCATGGAACGTAAACTCCTCAGCCCTATCAACATGTTTCATAGACGAAGTCCCACTTCTCTGTCTCCTGATCGCACGAGACCCTTGTCGCCTCAAAGTCAACGACCTCAGAGGAGGAGGAGGACTATCACTAGAGTTAACCCGACCAGTACTCGACCCCCCACGAGTAATCGTCGGCTGTACCGAGTTATGAATCTTCTTCCTACCAAAACAACCGCCAACATACAAACAATACACCACACTACACACCCCAGCCAACCCCCCTACACACCCCACTATAGCAAATGCCAACATCCCCTTCCTAAACCCCCTCGACGACGACGCAACACACGGAGGCGAAGACGGCCCCAACGATCCCAACACCGGATTACAAGACTTACAAATGGTACCGGACCCGAAACAAAGGGACTGAGAGTCAGAAATCACACCACATTCACTACACTCAGACTGAACACAAGGACCAGGTAAAAACTTTTCACCACCAATCCCCAAAGAATTATTACCTAACCAACCAGGACCCCAACAAAAAACAGTAAAATTCCTAGAAATTACCCCACAAACAAAATCAAACCCACCAACTAAAGTCTCAAACCCTAGATTATTTTCCCCCAAATCAATTGAATATTTACCCCCACCACCCCAACAAACAACAGAATCATTCAAATCTCTAATTGCACAACTAAAATCAAACCCTAGGGCTATTCTTGAACTTTCCCCCAAATTAATTGGAACATTTAATTGCCCTGAATTATTTCCCCCTTTACAAATTAAAACCCTAATTTTATTATAACCACACACATGATTTCCACCTGCTTTTATACTAACCATTTCATTTCCTTTAAATTCACTCTCAATTTCACTTGCTAATCTTTTATTACTCCCCCAACATTTCACCTCACCACCATTATTTTCATCAAAATTACCATTTTTATCAAAAAAATTAGGGTTTTTTTGGGGGATTTTTATTGCACAAGAAAAATTATACCCAGCTGAAATTGAGAAGAACCCATTGTAATTAGGCAAGATTTTAGTAAAACCCATGTTTCCTCTCCAACAATAAACATGATTAGTGGCATTAATTACACCACAAACTTGATTATTACCTACAGAAATCTCAATTAGTGGATTATTTTTATTAAAATAAATTCTTTTGGGGGAAAATGTGAGTGTATCCCAACAAATTAGGGTTTGACCACCAGATTTTAACCCACAGAAGAAATTTTGACCACCAGAAATCAAATCATATGAAATATTAGGTTGAATTTGAATAAAATTAGGGTTTTTTGGGGAAGAATTTGAAGTGAAGCAATTGATTTGATGATTTGAAGCAGTAATTCCGCAGATTTTAGGGTTTGGGGAGGAAATTATTGCGAGTGTTGCACCTGAACCTAGGCAAATTAGGGTTTTGAAATTGGGGAAAAAACAGAGTAAAAAGAAAATGAATTTAATTTGGGGAGTTTTATTGTTCTTCATGTGATTAATTGTTGAAAGATTGAATCTTTTTTGTGGGTTTTGTTCTTCATTTGTGGAAAAATTTTGGAAAAAAATTTGGGAATTTTTGGAGAAAAAAGTTGAGAAATTTGAAAGGTTTTTTTTTTTTTTTTGGGAAAAAATGAAGTGAAGAAAAAACAGAGAGAAGTAAGGAAAACAGAGGAATTTAATGGGGGGTTTTAATGAGAGAAGTTAGTAATAAATTTGAGTCATTAAATGAAAAAAGTGGAATTTATTGAGGTTTTGTATTAATGTAGGAAGTAAATAAATTGAGGTGAAACTTGATTGTTTTTCTTTCTCTTTTATGATTTTCTTGACAATATAGTGTGTACGGGGGAGATCGTCTTAATAACCCTAAAACTAGTGCAAAATCGACCGATTTTATTCGCGGTTATTTATTAAAAATTAAATATTAAAAATAAATATTTATGTGAGACACTTTATAATAATATTATTGTAGTTGTCTCGCTCAAAATTTGTGTAAAGTATATAACTTTATAAAATTACTTTCTCACTTTAAATTAAATTAATTACGGAGTACTCGTAGTAATTAAGTATTCTTGTATGTTTCATTTCACACCACTTTACGTGAGAGAATTAGGGAATTTCAAATATAGAAAGTTTTGTAACTAATACTATGTAATTGGAATCAAGGTAGTATAGAATTATTTTTTGTTGAAATTTAATTGCATGGAAGATTTTTAATGGCATATGTAAAATAACAATTTTATGGTGAGACTGTCTCACCGTATGAGATACAATTAATAGTGTCATGTCATCAAAAGAATATCTCCCCGTGAAACTTTCAAATACAATATACGAGTAGTTATTTTAATTAAAATGTGTTTTTTCATAAGAAAAATGTCTTATAGCACAAAATAGTTTCGACATAAAGATTGTGAACCTCAATACGCAACCCATAATAATCAATTAAGTCAAAATCGACGTTTCGTAAAACCATATACAGAGTATAAAATTGGAGTTTAAGTTACTTTTCACACACGGTATAATTAATTTTGAAGTACAATAAAGTTACTTTTCAATTTAACAATTTAGGTTACTTTTAACAAATAACATAGTTACTTTTCGATGTGTCTCATACGGTGAGACAGCCTCACCGTAGAATTTGTCTATGTAAAATTGTAATATCGTATGGATTATTGTAATACGAAACGTTGATGAAACATGTAGCACACATTTTTGCAAAACATTGCCGAATGGAGTATAATTTATAGACAAAATGTCATAATAGTTGGTAAATTTTGAGAATAATGTACGAAGTACTATATAGGTAATTATTTCTAAAATTAAATATGAATGTAACTTTCAATATACTTATGAGTTATGACCAAAGTTGGAAAAATGAATGTGAAGCATCTTTTTTAAAATGGAATAGTGTAAATGTGTAATACTAGAATTATTTATGTATTTTTATCAAAATGACTTGTTTTTGTTGGGTGGGAATAGTTGGGAAGTTGTTGATATGAGTAGAAAAGATACCAAATTGAAATATGAAAAGGAAGGAGGTGTGGAACAATGTTGGAGGGTTGGTGACTTGGTGGACATCAATTAACAGTTTAACACATAATTGAGGGTTCTAAAATTATTGAAAAAATAGGTATGAAATCCATGGGGCAATTTTTTTTATTAGCATCTACTTTGTGAGACTAACCACCATTTTTTAATCCATATGCATAAGAAAAATAATGTGTCATAAGACTGCATTCATATTTTATATTATTTTGTAATATTTTTATAATTATTGTTCTTAGCTTTTGAGAATGTCTGCAATGTAAATCTAGCAGAAGTTTTGATATTTGAATGACATCGATGATATTTTGTTAAAGATTTAAGACTTGGAACTTGGAAGAGATTTAACGAAGTATATATTTCCATGAACGTAAAATATTTACTTAATTTGTTAGTATCAATAGTTAATTATTGAATTCTTTTAGTTAGAGAAGTTTCGAAAAAAGATAATAACTGATCGTGAGAAAGGCGGTAAATTATGTGTTATATACACACGATTGCAACCTTTAATTTCGATAAGTGATAACCAAGTCGTAATTAACACATCTTAATTCGCATTTAATTTAATATAGTGTGAAACAATATACTTTTCGATATTACCTTCTTATGCATAATATATAATAATCTAAGAAATGCACAAAAAGGCAATCGCCCTATTCTTTCAGATCCAAGATGATAATTTTTTTTTTTTTAAAGAAATTCACTTCATATTCACTGATAGGGAACCAAAAAATATTGAGCTATAATCTAATGTGATTTTTCAAATCACAACAAGATTAACATTTGAATTTGAATATTAATATTAGTTCATTACTTTAATAGTAACTGTTAGTTTAACCATAAATAAGGTGGTGTTTGGCCTGACTTTTACAAGTGCTCACTTGAAAAGCTCAAGCCGGGTTAAACATCACTTTTTAGGTATTGGAAAACTATTTTAAAAAATTTAAAAATGAAAAATAAGCTCTAAAAAACAAAAGCTATGATTTCATGCTTTTATTTCAACTTCTACAAAAACAAGCCTTGATACTTGCCAAAAGAATTATATCAATTAAATAAGACAAATATAGTGATTTTTATCACCAATAATTCATTAAAATATAAGTAAAATACTACGGAATACTTTTTTTTGAGTGATTTATTTATCAATTTCTTTTTCCGAAGTGATACAAGTGATTTTTTATCGAAGTTTTTTTTATCAATTTTTCAGTTCATAACTAACTACATATTAGTATTTTAATATTTATATTTAAAATAGCATAAAGGCGTCTTAGTATTAATAATTTGTTGAGTTTTAATTAGTATTTTTATATGTATATAATTATTATTTATAACATCTTTAATAAAATTAATTAAAAAAAAGTTTAAACTAGCTAGACCAAACAACCATAACTTAAAATAAATAGTTTTCAAAAGTTTAGGCCAAACACCGATAAAGTTTTTTAGAAACTGCTTATAAAGAAACTGTTTTGGAGAAGTAAAAACTCTTTTCATAAACCTAGGCCAAACATGTCCTAATTCTAGCATCGTAGGCAACGGATTTGTATGTATAAATTTATACTAGAGCTAGCAAATACTAACAAAATTGATTTGTAGGCGGTCCTAATAAAATACGGCTTAGTAGAGTGAATAAGCGTTAGATAAGGAGTAAATTTAAAGTGTTGGACAATGAAAGAGAGGAGTTGAATTGTCTGACGTTTTCTCAAATAATAATTGTGAATTATATAAATATTATGAAAGTTCTTTCAAATTATAAAGCATGTACATTATGGAGTAATAGATAAAAGTATATTAAACTAGTGTTTTGAACATAAAAAATAAATAATATCTTATATTTCATAGTTTAAAACCATCTTTTTTATGATCTTCGGATTGTTAATTATCCAAAGCAATTAATAATACTCCATAATAAAATATAATCGAAGGCAATAATAGCATTGGAACTTGGAAGATAATGTAATGTAGGATCTAGCTAGCTAGTAGTAGACACTATGGCCTATAAAGATGTTGAACTTGAAAAAAAGTGGATTTTCATGCTTTTGTAATGCCATAAGCAATGTAGTTGTGAATGATTGAAGTCTATGCATGAAAGGAACTTTTATGTTTGATTAATACTCAATTTTAAAATAATTAAAAAAAAATGAGGTTGTATTTAAATTTATCTTTGTTGTCTAAAGATCTATGTACGAGCCGATTATTTGTTTTCGAGTTTTGTCCCAAAATTAATGATTGATTTAGCAATTTATATATCAAAGTTAGTTTAAACAAAATACTCGTATGAAATAGTAAACAAAATCAGCGTAACTCAACTCAATTATTTAGAAGTTTAGTTGCTTAACAATTACAAATACTGAAAACTATTACCCAATAAAATTATCGGGAAACTTTTTATCTTGAAAATCGATTTGAAATGAATGAACAAACTGAATAAAATATGTAAAATCAAATCAAAAGCCCTATATTTCTGGTATTTGGTTCCCAAAAAGTAGGAGCAGCATCAAGCAGCACAGAACAATCAATAAAACAGCAAGACTAATCCTAGGACCCATCACTTTTTTGCACACATCATGACTCCCTCATCATCTTCCCAAATTCTTAATTAAGACGGATATATCCGTCTTAAACTTAAGACAAATCAAATAATATGAATAAAACAAAATACAATGCATGAAGAAGAACAAAATACTCGTCTTAAATGTACGAGTGGAATAATATTTGACTCAATTTATTGTTTAGACGAATTATTCGTTTTATGTGAGAATTACTCCATCACCATATGCGTATTTCTACAAATTTAGTGTCGGAAAGTTAATAACGGCATGACTTGCCCTCTTTGTGTTTGGTAGTTTCCTCCATCTGGACGTTTGTTTAAATTTTTTTCTCATAAAAAATGAATGTAAAGAATTTTGTGAGTTGAATGAAGTAAGATATTTAAGGATTAATATAAAATGACTGATGAGTGTTATTTGTAGATGTCTTAGCAATTTGAAACAGGCAATAAGGCCTTTCGAATTGTGCAGGAAAACAAATGGCATTGAAGGTATTGGGCCTATATAACAAATGTATTTAGAAGGTAGTACTTCGTAAATTTAAGTTTAACTTGAATGCTTATATCGTGAAGACGTAAATCGTGACAAAATATATTTGATACTAGCGAGATCTATCGCGCTTGGACAGTAACTGTTGTTGCCTTGATATCAAAATAGCATGTACGTATACCACGTAGAGATTATTTTTTCCCTTGATTTATGCATTGCCGTATCCAATTTCGATTATATCTTAAGAGTACGACACGTGACAATGATAGATGATGTTCACAGTATCAATCGGACCGAAAGCCAAAAAATTCATAATCCTTGAACAATCTCAAGACAGTCAAGAGTTCCTCATTTGGCAGAGATCTCGATCTTCTTGCTATAAATGAATACTTATCATAAAAAAAGAGATGTATGTACATTTGAGAAATAAGCTCATTTAATGTCTTTGATTGCCTTAATAAATTACATCGGTCAAATTTCATCCATTTCTTCATATAAACTTAAGTAAAATAGGTGCATAATTAATCTCACAATACAACCCAAAAAAAAAAAAATGACATTGAATTGTTGTTATTTACTTGTTCCATCCTTTTATCACATTCTTAGTCATTGTTAGTCCTACACAAGCCATTCAACAAGGCTTCACGACCGATCTAATCCACCGTGATTCACCTAGGTCTTCGTTCTACGATCCCTCCCTCACCCAATATGAACGTCTAAGAAACTCAATTCGTCGTTCTATCTCTAGAGTTGAGCAAATGTAGAAAACAACCTTGTCTTCAATAAATGACGCGGAATCCAAAATGCGGTATGTTAAAGGGGAGTATCTCATGGAATTGTCCTTTGGCACGCCACCCGTTTCACAAGTTGCCATCGTGGATACCACACTTGATTTTACTTGGACTCAATGTCAACCGTGCGTAGTATGTTATAAACAAGATCCACCAATTTTCGACCCAAGTAAAGCGTCCACGTACAAACTTCCATCTTGTGACTCACTAGAATGCCGGAAATTGAGGTCTGATAGAAGAAGATGCACTAAAAACAACACTTGTCACTACAATTATCGTTACGGCTATAAGTCTCAGATATGGGGAGACGTAGCCACTGAGACCATAACAATCGGTACAACATCGATCCCTAACGAGATCGTTGGCTGTAGCCATAGCAACCAATTGAGCAACATATTCCCTTCTGCATCGGGCATTGTTGGGCTCGGTTATGGACCAATGTCGTTAGTATCACAATTCGGACCCACCATTCCCAAAAAATTCTCGTATTGCTTGATCCGCTTCACCAAGGAAGGGAACTTCTCAAGCAAAATCAAATTTGGAACGAGCGCTGAGGTTACAGGACCGGGTGTTATTTCCACCCCTATAAAACACTCTCCTTTTCACACGACCTATAACATATATTTAGACGGAGTTAGTGTTGGAAATGTGAGGGTAGCATTCCACGACCCTCGTACCAATGACATCATTGTCTTTAAAGAAGGAAATATGGTCATGGACACGAGTCACACGACGACCATAATTACCCTCTTACCCCCAATGATGTACTCGAGTTTAAACACCACCTTGCAAAAGGCTATCAAAGGCCGAAAAGTGGAGGATCCATACAGACTATTGGATCTATGTTACGAAAGCAGTAATTTAGGAGTCGATTTGAATATTCCGAATATAACATTTCATTTTAGAGGGGCTGATTTAGAGTTGAAGTACACTAATACTTTCCTTCCAGTATCAGAAAATATAGTTTGCCTGTACATTTTACCCGTACCATACCGGCAAACTAGAGGTAAGGCTAGATTCGGGCTTGTTGCTCAATTTGATTATTTAATAGGTTATGATCGCGAACAAGGTAAGATGTCGTTTAAGCCAACAGATTGTACCAAGGAGCAATGATTTAGCGAAACAACATATCTGAGGTCGTACTGTAAGTAAGAAAGATTGCTGAATGACGAGTTTAAAATAAATTGACGTAAAACTATTTTACAGTTACGACTATGTATATCTTTACTTGATCTTGTGAAATAAGTTTACAAGCACTTGTGAATTTCGATACTAACAATTAACAGATGTCAGCTAACTGAATTGGTATGATAGTCGATGACTAGTGCTACTCGTGACCATTGTTATAGCGGCAGAATTAAGTGAACTGAAACTTCACGAGGAGTCTAACAGATGGGAGTTTCTCACCCTTGCGATCGAACAGATGCACGGATCTAATCCCCGACTTAAGATCAGGAACCGGCAAGCACACTTGCCCTCCGAAATCATCTTTCTCGGATATGTCGTATTCTCTGACTTCAATTTGAAGCAGAGCTAACTCAGGAACGGTTAACCGGAACTCAAACTCTTGATCCCAAACCGGTGCCCAATCGTCTTCAATCACCTTCGTCTTTTGCTTCGCAAAATCAGCTGGCACACCTAGCATATGAAGCTGTCGAAAGAAAATACATAACAGATCGTTACACGAACGACTAGACCTCAATTAGGAGGCGTAAAATTTCTCTCGTTTGGAGGGAAACCAAGCTCCTCATCCTCCGGAAGCCAAATTAATGAAATTTCGACATAGAAGAGATTCGAAAGGAAACCTTAACGTAAAAGTCTGGTGGAGAAAAGGTATCAAAATGAGTCTTCTTGAAATCTAAGCGCCATCCGTCTCCCATGTATACTCTAACCTTCAAAGTTCTCTTGACTTCTGATGGCAAATTGGGATCGTAAACCTCGTCATTTGGACCTTTGCTCATTAGAAAATCAGGCTTTTTGACATATCCACAGCCGCCATTAGACCTGAACATCCCGTGCATTAACCAAAGGGACTTATCGTATCCCTAGAAAGTTTACGCAATAAACATTAGGAACAGATCATCAGAACATTAAAACTCGAATTAGGAACTTGTGACATACTTATAATCGTGTGAGGAGGAACCAACCTGCATGTTGAAAGCGACCATTTGAGCTCCATGCATCCACGCGACCAATGGCTTGTAGTTTGAAGATCTGATGCGCGTTCCCTTTGGATAAATCCTCAGGAAATTTCTCTGTGTAAATCTGAATCGCAGTAAACAAGAAAAAGTAGAGCCTGATATTAAATGGAGACGCTAAATATGAGACGTAGGTACACTATTACCGTATAAAGGCAATGATGCTACCTCACCTGACAACGTCAAGCCCGTAATTTGCAGCAGCCCTTCCAAGCTCCTCCTCGCTCAAACTAAGACGTTTAAGGCACTCCAAACCAGTCTTCAGCGCTTCCCTAACACCACCCTTCGGTTTCCCTGCATGTATCGCAATCAAACGCTTGTACGCTTGAACTGATTCATCCTCATCCTGGTCGTGATCGCTGCAGTCTTCAATGTCACTTGGCAATGTTTCATCAACAGAAGGAGCTGGTGACGTGTTTCCCTTGTCTTTGCTCTGCTTGTCCTCGAGATATTCTTTTGGTGGCTTTGTCGAAAGTATGATTTTGTACTTCAAGTCTTCTGGTGAAGGGAATTGTTCTAAGTGCTCACTCTCAGGGAAGTACAACATCTTTCCAAATACCTCCGTCACCATCTACGATCAAAAACCGTATTGTCATAATCATACGAGACAGGGTCGAGTAGTGACTTAAAAGGCCTGTATTCCGAAACTGAAATGAGGCCCTCCAAAATAGTTCGCAAATACAGCTATACCTTTCCTAAGTGAAATGTACAACAGATTTTGTCGTTATCAGGTGCCCGGGCTTGAACCCCCTAATAGACGGGTTTAGAAAACGACTTAGTCGATGGTAAGAGTTAGGGTTTCGGAAATACCTTGGCAACTTTGGCTTGGAGGTCAGGAGTCAGGTGGTCTTCCAGGGTTATAATCACAGGGTATGGAGATGCAATGAAGGCGTATTCTTTTATTGACTTTAGACACTTGAAGAGTGGTACCGGTGTAGTTAACGTCCTACAACAGATCCGAAATCAGCAATCAACAATGTGTTTGGAATCGTAGCATATAATCACGAGTCTACGACACATTACACGTAGCAGTAATGTTATTATCGTTGCTGAAATGTGAAGGAGAAAGACTATAATGTACCTTCCATGGAGAACATTCACATCATCTTTAGCAGAATTAGGCCATATATCAAGTTCGATCACCCTTACGCCTCGCTGCAAGGCCTTAATTATCGGTACATCACTGCAGTCGCTGCTGAGTTGATTTCCGGTCAAGTACGAATTGTGGCCTGTGTATATGAAATAATGTTGCAATGGAGCAGTCATATCATGGTGCACCTGAACAAACAATAAGATCATAGACAAGCTCAAATAGAATAATTTTTCGATTTTCGAGTCATAAGAAGAGATTGTACAAGCATGAGGCATGATAGACTTGGCTTTCAGGTCACTACATATGATTTTTACTTTGTGTACATCTGATCGTCTTTACCCCACTAGTTACAGAAGCCTTTAAAGAACTAGGTGGTCGGGTTGTTCCCCTTGATAACATTTACTTGCATAATTAGCGTCACAACTAAGACCGTCTAGCCACAATAACGGGCTAATGAAATATTTACCACCAAAAAACCAACCATTACAATATTACATGTAATTACATTCGAAGTGAATAGGTTTCAAAACGTACATTTCTCACATTGCCAACATACCATCATAGCAAGTTAGTAACATCGTTACTCAATTGTCGCAATAACCTTTTTCTATGACAACATAAAGGAATCAGATGTAAGCAGTCTTAACCACGTGCTCAAAACACGATATATTCCCCTTAATCCAACCAAAATCATCCCTCAAATCTAATACAAAACAAAACCCTCTAACAATAATGTAAAAACACAAAACAATAACGAACAATCAAAACAATTCCTACCAAAAAAAAGTACCTTATTTATAAGGGGACCATTAAAATCATCAAAGAGAAAAAAGAAGAAATCCTCAAGAGTCAAAGCATGCCTACGATACTTAACAAGATGTTTACGACTATGCAAAATGTCGGCCAAAAGGCGGTCAGCCTCGGCCTCAGAGCAGGACTCAGCCTGGTAATCAACAAGGAAACGGTGGAATTGGGTCGTGTCCATGTGAGTGCCTTTCCTGGCGTAGATTGAGAACGCCTCGACGACGTCGAATGGCGGTCTCGACTCGTTGATCTGAAATTTTCTGTTGAAACACATGAACATTTTGTAATTGTGATGGTTTCCCTTTTGTTGTTCCATTTTTTTTTCTAGGATTATAATTGTATTATTCAGAAAATGGTGTTTTTTTTTACGTTGAGATTATCAAATGTTTTTTGATTAATTAGTTTGTTTGTATGACATGATCGTTTGATTTGTTTTTGTAGGAAGTTATTGAGAGTTTGTTTGTTTGTTTGTTTTGGGTGGTTAATGGTTTGTGATATTTACAAATTCCCGCCGTTTTGTGCACTCCGGTCTATGTAATACATCTAAGTAGTCGATCTAGACCGTTGTACAACATATAATGATTTTGTTAAATTAATTTGTTGATGGATGAAAATGACCCAAAATATATATTTTTAATCCTTTTAAGTGTTGATGATGCCCGTTTCAGCAAGAACTATTTAGTTTGGATTGAGGTCGACTCTAATAAACTAGATCACATCATAGATGATTTTATGTATATTATGGAATTAACGGATTATTATTGACATCACGTTAGATATATGTACAAGAATGTAAAGTCAAACACATAAACTAATAATTCAACGTCAAATCTAAAAAACAATGCATCGTCTACAAAAGAAATAAAATTCACATTATAAGACAACTTTAATTCCTACGCAAGCATTTCACATAACGAAATCACAAAAACAAAATAATAGTCACAATTTAGGGTAAGTCTTATAAAAGACGATCTATCACTAACAAAGTGAAAGACGAGTTTACTGATGCATAAAATGTGACTACTTTTAGAATCGTGACCATTATTAACTAAAAAGTGACCACTTTTATATATCTTAATAATGGTAACATTATACTCAAATAGTCAAATATGGTCACAACTCACAATCAATCAAAATGTGGTAACGTTTTATGTATCAAAAACTCATCTGTCATGTTAGACGGTCTTTTTTAAAACTTATCGATTTTTATTCCGGAAAATACAAGCCTAAACACTCCCGTTCGTGAAAGTCCAGGTCCATCTAAATATAGCCCAAACACTCCTCACCCCAAAAACAAATAAACAACACGTAAAATCAAAAATTTTCGATCAAAACTTCCAAAAAAAAAAACAAAAAACAAAAAAAAATGCGTAAGAAAATCGCAATAACTGCTCTCATATGGCTTCTAGCACTCATCGCTACCTTATTTGTTGTTCTGGTAATTATTCTTTTTTATTCAATTTAGTCGATCACAAATTCTTATATGAGACGGTCTCTTAGAATTTAGTTATTTTTCTTAATTTCACTTGTTTCTTTTTTATAACGTTGTTGGTGGTTAGTGTCACGTTATTATAGTATGAGACGGTCTCACAGGACACTTGCTATTAATCGATTAACTAATTAAATTTTTTTTTTTTTTTCCTGTAATTGTTGAATTTTTTTGTAGAATAATTTGAATGATCCAGAGGAAAATTTGATAAGTAGTAAGCATTCAGTGAGTACTGAGGTGAGCTTCTTTGTTTGATTTACGGTACTCGCTCTCATCCAATCCAATCTACTGAACACTTTTTCACGGTCTCCTAGACGACACCTTGACCGTTATTTTGTCGAAGGTATTATAATTGTGTGTGAGATATTTTGATAGTAAAGGGAAATACGTTAACTATCGTATTTTAAATTATTCACGATCAAAGTTTTTAAGTTGACTTTTAAAATGTGTGATGCGTAGAATGGATTGGATGTGAGAGATGACGCGATGCATTGAGTTTGATTTGGAAATGTTGATTTATAGGGGAAGGAGTTGGAGGATGATGAATTGAAACGAGTGACGAATCGAGTTTACTTTGATATTGAGATTGATGGAAAGTCAGCTGGTATGTGTGATTTCTTAATGTGATTGATGTTTGAGAGTTTGTGTGATTGTGAATGAGATTTTGCGTGGATTTGTCGCCGTCTTGTTATAGTAAGATTCGTATGTAGGCAAATATTACCTGTAATTGGCATTAGGCGTTGGTTGTAGGCCGTG
>JAUEKU010228380.1:0-15858 GCA_032274805.1 Gypsophila paniculata | reverse complement strand
TAGAATTAAAATGAGTCTCAAACTTAACCCAACATGCATATTCATTTTCTTAAACTAACATATTGATAAACAAAAATTTTGGATAAAAAAAAATAAATAAAAGTAACGTATATTTGCCTCAAACGTGTATATTCACTTTTTAATACAAATATGTTCAATAATTTACACTTTCATTCATTTGTTTTAAATAACATATTCACAAAACTCCAAAAATAAAAATTATACTTCATATATATATTACGTGAATATATCAATTCAGTTTTTTGAATACATGATTAAAATTTGTGAATATAGTAATTATATTTTATGAATATGTTAAAATAATCACAAATGAATTTAGTTTCGTAAATTTTTAATTTTATACAGTGAATATGTATGTTTAATTTTATGAATATATCGGTACAAGTTTTTGAATATACAAGTTTATTTTTATGAACATATCAATTTAATTTTACTCCGTATTAATTAATTGATTGAATAGATAAATCATAAATGATTTCCGAAATATATCAAATGTGATATCTATTTAAAGAGTGTGAAAAATTATGAATATTGGTATAAATTTTAAATTTTTATTTTTTACAAAACTATAATTAAAATCATTTTAAATTATAAAAAGTATAAAGTGAGAAATTTTTTTATTAATAACAAATAAAGAAAAAAAAGGGTGTACACAATCATAATAATAACTCGGAATATGTCGTACATGTAGAAGTTTCACACACAAGAATTAGTGAACGTAGAAGGAGTCAAATAAATTCAATGAAATCCTTATTAATAGAACGAAATGGAAGAGAAGACGCAAACAAACACTTTCAGGCTTGACATCTTCTTCACTTTACATTTTCGTAGAGACAGCGGATCCGATGGACGTCGTCATTGACGACATGTCGGGGCCACTGTCAGTAAATCCTATAGAACCGCCACCAATGCCAACACATTTATCCATTGACATCATCCACGTCGAAATCCTTCCAAGACTCCCGCGTAAGTCCCTTATGCGCTTCAAAACTGTCTGTAAAACTTTCAACGCCATAATTTCCTCACCAGAGTTCACACGCCTACGCCTTCAACACCCGGTCTCCAACGAGAGTCGTCTCCTTGTCACCAACGGGACCAAGCGCAGCGTTGACATCTACGACCTTGACTCAAATTCCTGTGTCATTCCTTACGCTACATTCTGTTGGTACTCGTTTATCACGACCGTTATTGGCTCCTGCAACGGCCTCCTTCTTATTAGACTCCACCGTAACATCCAAAGGGTCCTCCCTCTTATTCTACTTAATCCCACTACCCGATCCTACATCGAGTTCCGATCAACAGAGGTAAACGGTGTTGATGGACACGTCGGGTTTGGGTTTGACGAGCTTAGCAATGATTACAAAATCGTACTTGTTTCCTACGATTATAGTGACGACAGAGTTACAAGAGTGTACAGCGTCAATTCCAAGTCATGGAAAGTCGTCGATCGAACAGGTACCTCAGATTACATAGAAAAGCCGTACAAATCGTCGTACAATGGTGTGCTTGTCAATAATCATTTGCTGCATTGGATAATCGTGAAATGATCAGATGATGAGGAGCGTACACTAAGATGGGCCCACGATGATGAGGAGCGTACACGAACTATCGGGTGCTTTGATGTAATAACCGAAACATGGGTCGAAGATCTGCTCTTTCCCGATCATTACTATGATCCTAGACGCAAGGGCAAATTTCTCGACTTTGGGGTCCTGGACGGTCGCTTGTTTTCCTCGTTTGTTAATCCAAAAAAGTCGTTTGATGTTTGGGTAATGAAAGAATATGGTGTTCACGACTCGTGGACTAAGTTGTTGAGCATTGACATTAGGAAAGGTGCCCCTCTCGCCGACCCATTTACTCAATTGACGATTTCATACACTTGCTTCGGAATCAGTGATATAACCGAAATACCAGGTGGATTTATCCCCATCGCTTGTCGCGGACAAGGTGATGGAAGTGAGGTGTTGCTTATGAACCGTTACAGATCCATTACGCTATTTTGGTACAATTGGAAGAAAAACATAATTGTTGAGTCTGAATTCCCCAATGCTTACGGTCATCTACCTTATTTTGTCCAAGAAAGTCTCGTTCAGCTTCCCGATGCCAAGCCGTTTGGCGACCTATATTTTGACTAATGATATATTTGCTCGATCAACCCGAACTTGCTTGATGTTTAACTTCGTTTTAATTTGTTTTGTTTGCGATTTTATATTTATAACCTTCTACTTTCATAAGTCATCTTTTATTTATTTTGTACTTTTTCCACACATTATTAAGCTTTGTGCATATAAAGACTGTAAAACTATGTCAAAATCAAACTATATAAAGTTGTATATATTGTATATCATGAGAAATTATTGGTAGACCAATGTCAAACGATAACACACAAATTCTTGTACGCGATCGTCTTAGTACTGCTTGAGCTGATCTAAAAATGAGATGAAGGATAAATCGTCACCCATACTTGATCAAGACCGTCTTACTGTTCCCCTTGGGTTCATCTCAAAGTGAGACAAAAAAAGCTTAGTATTAGATAATTTATCCAAAACAATATACAATGCCAAAAATAAAAGCAACTGACTACAGGAACCAATAAATTAACCGAACTTTGTATAGGCTGTGCTGAGTTTTCTATGTTTAAAAGTGACGATGGTTCGATGTTCCATGCTCAGAATAACAACAATGTCAAAAAGAGCTTCTGTCGTGAACAGCCTTATTAATCCTGGATGTGAATTCGGCGACTGGCATTGTGCCTAGTTCGCTTCCAAATCTGGATCTCACGGTTACAGATTGTGTCTCCACCTCTCTCGGCCCAATGACGGCCATAAGTGGAATTTTCTGCTTTTCTGAGTTTCTGATGAGCTTCGGAAGACGCTCGCCATGGCAAACTTCAGCCCGCACACCATTTGCCTTGAGTATGTTGGCCACCTCATTGCAGTATTCAAGCTGCAGAGTTCAAAATTGGAACTTGTGATACTTGGTAATTTGGTATAGATCGTATTCATGTCAACTTTCACAAACAAGGAAACAAACAAAGTGACAGATTATATAAGAACAGAGTTTGTTTTGAACACAAATCCCAGAATCGTAGTCAACTTGAAAAAGAAAAAAAAATTGAACACGTGAGAGAGATTATACAAGAACAGAGTTTCTGTTTCCACATCGAAACACACTCAATAAGCTTGGAAGTTTTAACAATGTTTGTGCTTTGCATAAAGGAGGATTGCAACATAGTGCTAACATTTCAGATAAAACATAAAAAGGTCCGAGAGTTGATACCCATAGACACTACATAAGTACTGACATGACTTAGCAGCATTATATAAGACATTCGGAAAGACGTCACAGCTATCATACAGGGGTGAAAACTAAGATACGTTGAACCAGAATCGTTTTGTGGAGATTATCTATTCCAGAAGCTCCTAAGCCCTAAGGTCAATTTGGGCCTTCTGTCTCCTAAACTATTCTTGTTTTATTCAACTTTCTCAAATTTCCTTATAAATCCTAAAAATGAGAGACTCCTTAAAATGTACGGAGTATAATATAGACATTCTTCCTTTTATTTTCACCAAGGTAGTATTTGAGACACTGAGTTGCTTTCAATAACATGATTTCAATTCTAGAAATTGAAACCATGATATTCAACTCCAAATCCAACTCCAAGATCATGTATAACTCTGGAAATTTAATTCTTTAACTACTCCTCACAAACCGTCAAATCCTAGCCATCTCACCCGCCCTTCATAACAACTATCACCACCAGGCACCAACGCCACCCCACCTCCGCAACCCTAGCTGAAAATGAGCAGCCACACCATAAAATGAAGAGGAAAGAGAAGAGGAAAATGTTCGAGCCTCGAGGTAAGGGGGCTCATAAATAGTCGTAGTAGGGGTGCAAGGAGTGGAGATCACATTCACTTTTTAGATTGGAGGGGAGGGCAGAACAAGAGCACTGTTAGGTTTACGGAGGGGGCAGTGTGGGGGCTAAGGATGTACAGCTAGTTCAGGGGGACGGCTGACCGGCCGTGCAGTTCGGGTGGCCTTTGGTTAGGTTAGAGGGTAGTTGCCTACTTGGGGGCTGGGGTCGTTTAATGCTTTAAGAGCTAGGACAATGGGGTGACTCAAGTGACAGCATTCGGATGAGGGTAACAGAGAGGTATCCGTGGGTGTCGGCTGAATTGGCACTCATGTGTCAAGATTGGGTAGGGTTTGGACAGAGAGGACTGCACAGTGGTTGGACAGGGTGATGGGATCCCCCAGAAGGGGTTTCCTCTTTCTCCAATCTTATCCGTAGTGCCCCATCTATTCCTAAGATTCAGTTCTTATGGCTTGCAAGGTCGGATTTTTTTCCTACGAGGATTACCCTTGCTGTGAGGGGAATTAGTAACTTGAGACTTGCCTCTTCTGCGCTTACTCCACTGAGCAGGCTTCATTTTCTTAGGAGCGTAAGGCCCAGGACATTTATCAGTGATTCCATATTCCAATCGATTTTAATGTTAATTATTTAGTTATCTAGGCATGCTTCCGTTACTGGAGAGCCTACACAAGGCGGTGACGCCATCCCTTGAATTAGAAATGTCTTTTCCTACGGAACTTGAGTAATCTAGAATAGGCCAAATGCGTGCATGTTCTGGAAAAAGGCCTTTCCGTTGACCAAGACAGTCCCAGTACTACTCTCTGATGGTAGTATAGCCGCCACAGAATTTGAATAGACCACTATCTTCAACGATGATACAGAGTCCAAGCTACCTAATGACCTCACCCTTACTAATTCTACTCCCCCACCTTCCTCTGCTTTTACGATCAAACGGGTCATTTCGATCGGTTTCGGATCGAAATTATTCGGTTCAATGTCATTTCGAGTATCCTTATTTTCGATTTCAATTCAGTATAGTTCAGGTTAAATTCAATTGTAGCTCTTAATCGATTTTAACTATTTTAGTTTAGTGCGGATTCCAGTCAGATTAATATCAAATGATATTCGATTCGGGTCTAGTTTCAATCGGAGAAAAGTTTAGTCCGAATATATTTAATTTAATAGGCATATACTTTTGATTATTTAGAGTCAAAATATTTAAAACTTAATTTACGAGAAAAATTGATAATTTCATGTTGTTGTGGTCGAATTTAAGCAAATATTGTCAAATTAGTTTGAAAAAGTTCTCTTTAGTCTGGGTCAAATTGGTTCGGATTCAAAACAGTTCGGTTTCATTCGATTATGGGTGTTTTCGGTTTATATTAGAATTCGATACAGTTTCAATTCAGTTCAAATCATTTCAAGTTTCAGTTTAAGTTCAAGTTAAGTCTTTCGGGTGTATGGTAGGATGTCGATTTAGACAATTTCAGTCGATTTTTCGGGTTCGATTTTATTTTGCCACCTCTACCTAGGTCCAATTGATCAAGGTAGTCTTATGTAGTCTTGCCACAAATACTTTCTGCATTACCGTAGTTTCCCACCCTAAAACACTACTCGTATTTTTGAGATTTCTATTTTTATAACATAATAACCATTATTATCACACCGATTATCACATAACAAAAAGCATTAATTCATGCAATTTAAACTCGGCATTTGATGACTCCGTATTTTTTTGCCGGTATATTAGAGCGTAATAGGGCTTCACATTTGTAACAACAATTAACGTCCTAAGAACATACATCAACAAAATAACCTTGAGATGAGATCCATTAATCATACACACACGTACAATTGAGTCGGCAAATACAATTTAACCAAAGTGCCTTCAACTACCCACACTCAACGTAACAATGGACGTCTTTATTTTTCAACTAAGCAACTAATTAACTTAGATATGTTAAATGACGTGGATAAAACTGATTAGGAAATTCTAACTAAACATCGATTAAGTTTTTGGTTGAATGGATTTCTTTAATATGGTATCAGAGCTACCATGATTGATCATGAAAGGTCACTGGCTCAAAAGTCATTTAAATATAACTTAAATAAGGACGTCATTTAGGTATATTTTTACGCCGATTATCCAAGCTACAAGACTATTTTACACACAAATGCATATAATCCACATTGATCATTTTTCATTTTGAGAAGAATGAATATATGTAAGAGACAACTTGGATCGAAGTGATGAAATGATCAAACACCGCATGCATGCATGACTTTACAACTTACCATATATATACACACTACAATGGCAACGTTCTCTTTAATATTAAACTTACAAGGGGGGAGTAAACGTAACTAAATAACTCACAAGGGCGCACGTAGTTGATCCCATGGTAATAAAAGTGGAGAGCACGTAATACATCAGCCAAGCTATATAAGAGGACTAATTCTTATATACGACAGTCGTAAGTGTACGACATGTTGTTTATGTGTAAAAGACGACTATTTTAGTATTATTATGCTCACTTTTAATACTTTTTGTGATATTTTAAAACCTCTCAATTGTGATCACAACAAGTGTTAAAATAGTCACATTTTACTTGATAACAGACCGTCATATGTGTACGAAAATTTCATTTGAGCATTTTGTGACGTAAGAGACATAGGCGGCACGGTAAACAGAATTATAGCTAGAATGAAGGGCGCATACAATACAAAGCCCCTCACAAGACTTCTTCATGCTTCATTTATTACCTTCATGTCATAACTACCCTAGTTCATTTGTGCATATCCCTTTTGTTCACGTCTCTTTCATCCTTTTTTTAACTTTTTTTTTTTCTCTTAATTATTTTATATAGGAGTATTTGTTTTTGCATTGCATGGGATGAGGTACGTATGTAGAGTTCAACTACAGCTAGTTGTAGCAATTGATCCACTTAGTCACTTAGACCCGCGTCTTGAGCGTTTATTATTGTACTTGAGTTGTACTTAATTTATCTAAATTGAATTGAATTGAGTTGAAGTTAAAAAAAAATATATTGGGAATAGTTGAACTGAATTAGATTGAAATTAAGTGCATAAAAAAAGGCCTTATTAGATGGACGAATTCTAATAACTCGACTTGAAATATGTCATAGATATAAAAACAGGCTGAATATGCAATTGGCTTTATAAAACTCATAGTTGATCTGAAAATTTTGGATTTTGTTTTCCAATAATGAAACAAACCACACTTAATCCCAATTAACTAAATCCACAATGAACTTAATTATTGATGGCGATCCTAAATATTTAACTTGAAAGCGCATTATTATCAAGATAACATATAGGGAAAGTCGTAATTGACATCACCAAATTGACTAGGTCAGGTGCTCAAATCTTAATAAATGTCTCTAGTAACTGGTTACCGCAAGAAAAGAATTTAAAATGATCATTTGTATTGAAATTAAATTAAATGATTTTGTGCTTGATTAAACACACTCGAAATAAACCTGATCTAAACAAAAAAAAAAAAACTCGTAAAAAGATCCAAAATGTTTAGCATACCCTAACTCACCCGACTTAGATAACTAAATTTAAAGAAATCATTACCAAATGACCCGTTTGTATGTTAGTACCGAATCATTACACAAACTCCCAAATAAACATTTCAGTAAGTATAAATGTAACACTTGGTATATGTCTGAATTATATTTCCTCCATGTTCATAGTATTTATTTGACTATAGGACATATTTAAGCTCCGGTAATTATAATTATAATTATTACTGTTTAACTTAAAGATACTACATTGCCCTTATTAACATATTCCCTCCAAAATAGAGTTATCGACTGTTTTATGTACTCATCGTATGCATATATTTTTATAAAAATCACATGAATCCATCACTCTACACTATTTTGTTAAGTAGTTTGGATTTGACCCTATTTAACAACAAAATTTATAAAATTAAAACTGAATAGAACTAATTGAAAGGGAACTAAACTTAATAAAATTGAACCATAATAAAACTAAAATGAAATAAATTCCGAATTAACAGGCTTAACTTACACTTTAGGGCAAAGGTCAAATTCGACATTACATATTTTTTTTATTTTTTTGGGTAAATCCACCAAAGGACCCACAAAACCAACTTCACACGCGCGTTTTTCAATGCTCTTATTTCTTCACAATGAGATTGCGTTATAAATACAAAGTCCACAATATATGGCGGTTGTACAAACATAAAAAAGATACAATATCATCCTAAAATTCTTGAAGAAAAAGACTTGAGCAAAGTGCTCTAGCTAAAAAAATGTCGCACATAAAAGTTGAGAGAAATAGGAGAAGACAAATGAATGATCATCTCAAGGTTTTACGTGCCTTAACTCCTTGCTTCTACATCAAAAAGGTACATACTCTTACATGATAAACATCGTTATACTCGGTGGTACTGAATTTCAGTATTACTCTCTTTGAGATTTAATACTTCATAAAAGTAAACTGGAGTGAAAACATCAAAAATATATGAGAAAGTAAGTGGTAGGAAGGATTTTTTGATATAATTTCTATTTTGAGATCCTTATAATGTGCCTAGTGGGCACATGATAGAAAAACCTCATGTATTGGCACCGTTTCATTTTGTTTCTTGTTTATTTATGTGATTATATGGATACATATCAATATAATTGATGGTTTTGGTCACTCTCTTTTCTATTGTGAAAAGATGAGTGTATACATAAACTATTGAATGGGGTTAATGTCTAGGAAACGTGATAGTGGTGATTATTAGAGTCACTGTATGATATTTTTGTATAAAAAATTAAAGCTATATATATGTTTTGTTTATGTTTGGATTTATAATTGTATTTTAAATCGTCTTATAAAAGAAATTCAGTAAACTAAACTAAGGGAGTACTTAGTTTCATTAATTGGTACTCCGTATACGGTGGTTGTGGTCTATCATTGGAGTATTCTTTTCAATTCCCTCTCATATAACAATTTTAAGCCACTTAATAAAGCAAAATACATCGAAGAAGATTATGCAAGAAATGAGTTTATAAGTCTCTCTTAATACCTCATTATTTATCGAGGATGTCTTAGTCCAATGGTTAAGACTGATGTATCATAGATGTTAGGTCCAAGGTTCGAATCCCCCCTTCCACGTCAACAAATTATAGCCCTTGTATATATTTGTGTTTAAATACATATTCGTTCTGTCTGAATCATTTATTTACTTTTTTATTTTTGAAAATCGACCGTTTATGTTCATTACTAATTATTGTTTTGCAATATAAGGGAGATCAAGCATCCATTATAGGTGGAGTAGTAGAGTTCATAAAAGAATTGCACCAAGTTCTACAATCACTAGAGTCACAAAAAAGGAGGAAAAGCCTTAGCCTAAGCCCAAGTCCAGGCCCAAGCCCAAGCCCAAGACCAGTGATCCTGAATCCGAGCCCGAGACAATTGGCTAATAATGTCAGCAACAACATAAGTGACCGTTCCTTTCAATTTGATGGTGCCAAGGAGCTTGTGGCATGCTGCAACTCTCCGGTTGCAGACGTGGAGGCGAAGATCTCGGGTTCAAATGTCGTGTTGAGGGTGATATCAAAGAGAAGTCATGGACAACTTGTGAAGATCATTGCTGCCTTGGAGAAGCTTTCTTTTGAGATCCTTCACTTGAATATTAGTAGCATGGATGACACTGTTCTTTACTACATTGTTGTCAAGGTATGTCTTTTTTTTTTCAATAATTGTTGTACTATTGCCCTATTCTTTTAGACGTACTATGTGATAACCATAAGTAACTCTCGTATGCGGCCATTGCACGCGTATAACGACAAGATTTATCGTGACTAAATGTTACTCATATAATTTAATAGTTATTCTGATTAGTATAATTCATATTGTGATCATGTTTTAAGCTAAGTAAACATGGTTACAGCTCATAAATCACAATCTATTCAATAATAGTCACAATCAGCATCACATAGCCATATTATAGTCACAGTTTAATTATCTATCTTGCATATACATATTAACTGTCTCATTTTAAAATTTCGTGTATAAGTAAATAAGGTAATCTCTTTGAATCATTATTACTCCTCCATCCCATATTCCCATTTATGGTCAAACTTCTAAAAGTTTGATTTTCCAAAAGGGAATTGAAATGGGTAGAAGATTGTGGGAAAGAGAGAGTACTTCCTAAGAGAATGGAATGTGGTGCTTTTGCTATATTCATTTATTTACCAATTTTGGGAATTGACATAAATTTATCGTTTTAGTTGTGTAAATAGATAGTTTAATCTATGTAAATCGATAAGACGGATATATAGTCGTTAAAACTAATGACTCTAGATGATAAGTTGATATTTATTATGGATGCGCAAAGAAATGATTGTTTTTACTCACTTACGAATTAAATAAAAAGTTAGACAAATGATTAAAACAATGTGAATAGTCTGTACAAGTTTTAAGAAGTATCAATACAATGGAGTTTGTAAAGTTTTGTTCTTAGTATTCGTATTCATTTTATTGATGATACTAATAACTAAATATATCAATAATAATTCTAATATGAGACTGTCTTATCAAAGACGATTATGTTAAGTGTACTATTGTGTACGACAGATAGGACTGGAATGTCAGCTGAGCATGGAAGATGTTGCAGTCGAGATTCAACGCAGCTTTTGCGCAACTGAGCTTTTGACTCAAGCGTAACTTACCATACATGGCATGCATACGTGCATAATAACGATACTCCATATACATTGATCGATGTCACGGTTGAAGATCTGTATTATCACAAATAATATGAATTATATGATGGATATTTAATCTTACAGTACGTAGCTAACGTGAAAAATAGATTTTCGTAGAATTTAACATCGCTTATTAGATCAAGTTTACGGAAGAATAAAGCTAGCTAGGAGATTTCCCATTTTCTTGTAATATGTACTCCGTATGTACTAGTGTACACTAGCCGTCACTAGGTAACGTTTTCTCTATTTCGTTGAATAGTAGTGTAAATTTTTTAAAAGGTTTCTCCACATATTTCAAGAAGTGTATACAATCATTTAAAAATAAAAGGAACACTTCTTCGGTCAATGATATACGATTAATCTACCATCGCCCGTGACTTTACCAACTAAGCTAGTTGACATCTGCAGCTTTGATAGAGCGAGTGGTACAATGATATACACACATATGGATTGAATTCATGGATCAGTTGGAGAGCACAGAGGGATCCATTCGCTTTAATATAAAGGCCAATTATTATTTTGAAATGATATTGTTAGCCGATGTTGTCTAAAACAAGAAACGAGCTATAAAAAAAAAGGCTACCCATGATATGATTATATGAGATATAAAAAAAATCCACTTTCTTTTCAAAAGTGTGCCTGTAAGGCTATAATAGCCACTTCTATACACTGAAAAGGCATTGTCAAATTTGACAACGTCCATATAATCGATAAAATCAATATAAATTAGATATATCAAGAGTACAACATCATCGTTCCAAGGGCCATAAACCCCTAGAAGAAGAAGGACTAGTACCAAGTCGAACAACCTTTTCCTTGGATCTAAAGTAGCTAGCAATCTTCTTCTTTGGAATTTTGGAGTCACATTTGATAATATCAACTTTGACAACATGGTGGTCAGAAGTACCCTTCGAAGAGATCACACTGTAGGAACCTGGAATGAAGTTATAATTCATGTTGGGAGATGACATTATGTAATCCACTCGTGTTCCATATTTGCATGTCCCTTGTACATCTGTTTCATTCACACTTACATGAACATTTGTGTACGATAATTGAATGACTTATATTATTACACCGTAATAAATCAAGTTAATGTTGTACAATAGATTATTTTGGAGAACAATTCAACATTATTCTTAAAATATTTTTACACATATTTCTAACGTAATGTTAATAGAATATCTTTTATTCTGCATATTCTATTCTGTTTCCTGGTATCCTAACATTCTATGATCATCGATTCAATTTACGAGAAACAATTCTTTTTGTTAAAACATGGTCTAGTATGTGGCATCGGCATGTGGTTACAATAATAACTGGAGTATTATTGTTGAGGTATTTTTTCGGGTGAGGCATTGTCTCATATTGGTAGAATTACAATTGAGGGTTCCGTGTATAATAAGTTTGTTAAAAATGAGTTTCCCATAAGAAGGGTTCATACTTCATAATAACATATAGGGAGAGTTTATTTCACAAGTGAAAGTAAAGAGGTTACGAAAAGTGATTAAAAAATGGTCATTTTAGTAATTATCTTCGACAAAATGATTTTTACTTGTACACCTAAAATATATAAACCGTCACAATAAAATACGACTAGATGTGTGTTATATAATTGGGATAGAGTGACATACTCTGTCCTTTGGTAGCAATAACAACAGGCTCACATTCCCCTGCATAGTCTACAGCATCTTCATACCCTCTCATCTTCAACCACTTCATTACCTCATCTTTGGGCTTTGGTTTTCCAATATCCTCAAAGTACTGCAACAATCGTCAATGAGTAAGTCTTATATAAGACCGTCTTACAATCTCAATTTACATAATCTACAACAATTAAAGCCATATTAGATATACCTTGGTTATGTCTTTCCATCTTCTTAATGCATAATCTGATCGTTCGAGTGAATTCAGACCTCCTGCTAAGATGTGGGGGCGTTCACTCGATTCAATTATCGCTTTGATTTGCTTCAGTCTCCGATTCTCGTCGAGGTAGTCGAGTTGAGTGCAGTAAACATCTACTTCACCACTACATGGAACATCTATTGTGGCCTTCAGTACATTCCTGCAACATATTGTCGCCGTTACATATATTTCCCTAAATATAAATAAGTCAGAGTACATACAATGTGAAATCTAAGTCGATATATGTTTGATTTATCCAAACATTGGTTAAGGTCGACATTATTAATACATCAAAATCTTGGGCCCGCCACTGCAATCGTGATGATAATTGTAGACTACATACAAAGAATAAAAATTCAGCCAAAGGTGAGTTAGTGTACCTAATATCGTCATCTTCGAGTATCTTCTCAACTGTCCATCTCCTAATCGGCCATTTCGACAAAATAGCGTTACCATATTCGGGAGCCCAGCTCTCAGCAAACACATAATTCATCCCAAGAGCATCGGCCAAGCCCAACAGAGGTTGCATTCCCCTCTCTTCTTCAGCCTTCACGTCTTGCAGCGCAAATATATCAGCATTTACGTCTTTAAGCACATCAAAAACTGTCTGTGGACCGAGCCTCACGCCTTCTCTGTCACACGTCCCGGCACCCAGAGGAAAGCACAGAGGGGACCTCACTGGAATCCACGAATTGAGTCGTCTGCTGTTTGATAACGATATCTCGTTTTCAGGTAGATTGATCGACACCCTCAGTGGCGACTTTGTGTTTTTCACGTGGCTTATCGCTGCAGGGCGTAATGGGGAATTTTTCAATATACTTCTCGGGGAATTGCTCAGTCCGTAAGCAATCGACTCGAAAGAGAACTCTGTGTCTGGAACAACAGGAGCTGCTGCAAATAATGCAGCATTGAACGAAGCGACTCGAATTGGTTTCACACATGAAATGACTGGTAATCTACTCCTAAATCCTTTTTCAGACCGCTTGAACCTAAGAATATTTTTACGTAACCTCTGGATTAGAACTCGAGACCTAAGGCGCCTACGAATTAGAAGCGTAAACTTACAGCAAAACTTCCTAATTTTCTTGCATAACGTGTAACTGAATTTTCTCGACTCCATTAAATTCGACCTGTCATTATTCGACTACGAGACGACTGAATTTTATAATTTGAGATGATGTGTGAAATAGAAATTAGAAGAAAATTGGTGCGGAAGATCAACTATATTAGTTAGTTATGATCAATTAAAAGAAAAGATCTCAACTGCTCCATGATGGTTGTTATTGATTGACTATTGATTCATTTATAGCTAAAACTATAACAACTCCTAGATTCGGACTGTTTCAAATTGTGTCTTTCGATTTTATACTTAAAATCGAGAATATATGATGGTATATTAAATACGTGATTAGAAAGAAAAATAAAACGATTTTACACACTTTATTGCGAAATTCCGAATATTTTAGGATACTCCTCGTTATATTTCGTAGATCCAAATTCAATAAACGTGAATCCCGTAGATCCATAATATATCTAAATATTGTTTTCCCCTAACTATACTTGGATGGCTTTACCATATGGTAGCACATCCACAGTTTTGATCCTGTCATACCTTATATGCAAAATCATAATATACACACAAGTTGTTTTTTTATTAGGGATATTATCCATAAAAATGTCGAGAGTTAAAAATTGATCCACATATTTACAGACGAAACATACGCGTGTAAGCAGGTTCAATAGTAATGGAGAATAATCTATGTTTTGGGGAAAATATACAACTCGTATTATTTTCATTTTAAATAACTAAAACAAACGTCAAGCTTAACAATGAGGTGTTAAAATACTGTATACATAAGGTGGAACGTAAGGATGAAAACACTTTTATTTATTCGGGTCACACAGCATACCAATACATTATTTTTCCACATTAAGCATGTTTATGCCGATATGGCGCGCTCATGGTCATGGACAAGATCTAGAGCATTAGGAAATTATAAAAACATGCTTATTTAAAATAAGTAGGGATTATTACAAGTAACCATGGGTGCTAATCGCATCATCTTTAGAAAGGGCGTATTTATTCTCCATTTAATTGTCGTTGATAACGACAATGGCATTAGTAGTGTTGGAAACCATGGCCTCGACTTTGCTTCCCAAAATATTATCCACATGTACAACGCTGGGTTTAGACTGACCCAATTTCACTTCTACCTCATTCCAGTCAATAGGCCCATATGGTCACTTTCGGCGTAAACCTGTATAATATAGACATGCATATTTTTTAAATCATATTGTAGCATATAAATAATTGCGATGGATCGGAGAGAGTATATGAAAAAGAATTAGTACTCCGTAGTATATATATACCTTAGAAGCATTAGTATTGTCGTAGACTCCAACAGATTCAAGATAGTTGTTGTATGTTCCGAAAAATCCAACAATAGGAGAAGAGTCAATTCCAGATGCAAAATTAAGAGGATTTTGAACAAGTTGTCCTGTGCCATAGGGTCCATAACCATCGGGTCTCAAGTTCGTGTGTACGCTGAGCGCAGCAACAACCGCACTGCTGTCAGAGTACGCATATTTTCCATAAGAAATAAATAATTACATAAGAAATAAAAAAATCAAAATTATTCCGTACAAAATAAAGTGAACGCAAACTATTGACTCAGAGCCAGAGATAACCTTGGTCTCATTTCTGCCATTTCCGCCGAACATATGTGTAGAGGTTGTCCCAGTTCTATCGGCTACAATGTATTGAAAATTGTATTGTATTAACTTGATTATAATGAATTGTACAAAGGGTTTACATAGTACAAGGTATACAAGAGAATGAATTATTACATTCCTAAATTACATGGGTTATTTACGGTAATATGAATTAGATATATGAGAACATAATATTTTGGAGAATATATAATAAATCAAATGATCTTGATTTATTCTAATTCTTATCAATATCACTCATTTTTTAGAAACATTATTTTTTAGAAACATTATTTCATCAATCTTAATATGACATTTAAAACCTATACATCCTAAAAAGTTACATTTTCAAGATATATATCATATATTATGAAAAAAAGTGATGAAAAAATATTGAGAAATTCTCATTGGTACCACTATGTTTTTTATTTTTCTCACTTGTACCATTTGCTTTTTAGAAACATCACTTGTGCCCCTGAACTTTATTGTTGATTCTCAATCACGCCCAAAGGTTATACTCCAATGAATTTTACTCCGTTAATTGACGATGTGATGATTAATTGGCTTAAATTAATCCTCATTCACCATAGTAAATACATTAAAAACCTATCTACTTTA
>JAUEKU010228272.1:0-15860 GCA_032274805.1 Gypsophila paniculata | reverse complement strand
GGTATATATTTTAGGTTATAAAATAAAAATTAAATTCTTAATTTTTACTAATTAATATATATTCATGAATTAATTTGAAAAAAAAAATTAATATTATTTGTTATGCTCCAAAATGGAGAAAAATGAGTACAACTTGGATTATTTTTGGATTATTCAAATTTGGATTTTTTTTAGAGACAAGTGAAACTTGAGATTATTTGGGACAAATTTTCTTTTTTTTTTTTTGAGTAATACTCCGTATTTATCATAGCTTATCATCTTTTTTATTTTCCTTCTTTTTAAAAAAAAAAAATCAAACAAATAAAATGAAACTGGTGAATGAAAATAACATATATTTGATATTAAGAAATTTGACGCCCTAAATATGTCGGAGAATATGAGAACATTTCATATATAAGAAAGAAAAATACACTCAAAGTGTCGTTTCTAAAACCACACAAATAGTGAATGAAGCTCTTGAATTTTAATAGAGGGACTAATTTGCATTAGTTTCTTTATTTGTAAACCAACTTAAAATTATTTTAGACGAATTCAATCGTCAAAATTAATCATGTAAAGTTCAATTGTTTTTCTGACGACGGACTTCCACTTAAACATTGATGGTTGAAAAAATGGTTAATTTTTCGAACCAAAAATCTTATGTCGAGTTCCCTCAGACTAATTTATTGCAAGGCATATCACGTGTAAAGTAATTAATTTTTTAAAAAATTGAATTTTCCTAATTTCGGATTAATTTGCTCTATGTTTTACTCTTAGAACGAGCTCACAAAAACCTACTATTTTTAACATGCGTACGGTAGAACCAATCTTATAAATTGTTTTTTGAAATCGTTGTCAACCTTTGACGTTTGAATGAGTAGTTTACGCCCTACGTAAAAATCTTGGGTCTGCCACTACCAACTTGGTTTTTTTTTTCCTTTAGGATAATTAGTACTCTTAATTATGTTATTATTAGTTAGTAAAATCTAATATTCCTAATTAATATTGAATGTTGTTACAAAAGATTAGGTAATATGTGATCTTTGATAATGGTTCGAAAATATAAAAATGTATTCGTATGATAATTAGATAATACTCCGTATAATCATTTTCCTGTTGTATAAATATATACACCAATAAATTCACGAGTATAGTAGAAATGTAAAGAGATTTATCTCGAGTATTTTTTTTTTATATTAATATACTAAAAACGTATTTGTTTTGAATGTAGATGGCTGATCATGTTGAAGGTACTACTGGCGGTCGTTTGAAGGGTCGTAACACCACAGTTTCGGCTTGTCGCAGACGAACTTCAGTTGTCACCGACCGCAGAGTCAGAGTGCCTACTATTGTTTCTGCTTCTATTCCTAGTACTTTTGAGGGCGCCGGTCCTAGTGCTGGTCCTGCTATGGTCCGTCGTAGTGTTGCTATTCGTCGTACTTCTTCTACTGGAACTGATCGTAGTGCCAATCTTGGTACGGTTCCTCGTAATGTTGGTAGGACTTCTCCTACACGTCCTACTTCCTCCGATATTGCTGCATATGAGGAGTACTTTGAAGACTACGAAAGGGAGATGGCGGAGATACTGGAGGTTGAGCGAGCTGTGCGGGAGGGGCGTGATGTACAGGGCCCGGGGATTGACACACCTTCTTTGAAAGAGTGGACGAGTGGGGGACGCTTTAGTCAGGCATCGCAGTCAACTGCTAGGGGCAACGCTGACTGGTTGGTTACACCTGGTGGTCCTTTTGTTCCCGATGTGATCCCTAGTTTTGGGGGTCATGTTGCGCACGTTCTTTGGGTTGATCCTTCTGCTGATCGGGGGGTGTTGCGGCTGCAGAGTAAGGTTAGAGCTTTGGAGGCACTAAAAGGTTGGAAGTTGTCGAGCGAGGTTGACGAGCTTGTTCGAGCATCTGGCCTTGGACACCTTGGGGGTTGCACATTGAGTCACCTAGACTTGCCTCTACTTAGTGCATTTGTGGAGAGGTGGCAGCCAGACACCAACACTTTTCACCTCCCCTTTGGCGAGATGACGATTTTACTACACGATGTGGCAGAGATTTTGGGTGTGACTATCGATGGACGTCCTTGCAAACCGTCGGCTGATTACTCGATGTCAGGTATCGAGGGCATTGCTGAGTTGATGAGGTTGAGTGTTGATCAGTTATGTAGTCCTTGCGATGCAAACCTGAGGGTTATGTATCAGAGTGAAGGGGTGTTGGTTGAGGCCCTCTGGCGTAGGTTGGCCGGGGTTAGATTTGGAGTGTTGGCTGAGGCGTAGGGTTACCTTCTCTACACTTTGGGTTGCTCTCTATTTGTCAACAACACACGGGACAGAGTTAGCGGGTTGTTGTACCCGTTGTTGCGGCGGGGTGAGGAGGCAAAAGGTTACGCTTGGGGGGCAGGTGCATTGGCATACCTTTACCGTCAGTTAGGTATAGCTAGTCGGGTGTCGTGTAGCAGACTTAGTGGGTGTCTTACATTGTTGCAGACATGGATTTTTGAGCATTTCCCTATGTTACGCCCTATCGGAGGATTGGTTAGACAGGTTGAGGATGGTCAACCTCGATCGTTGAGGTGGGCTCAGTTCGGGACACCCAGTGTCGTTGGGGTGGAGGCGCTGCGGACATACCGTCAGATGTTGGACCAGTTGAGACCTGAGGACGTTGTTTGGTGTCCTTATGGTCGACGTGCAGATGTTCATCACCCGCGGACGCTGTTCACAGGGGTGATACGGTTCCTCGACATCATGGAACCTTATCAACCGGATCGATGTATGCGACAGTTTGGTTTTACGCAGATCATACCCTCTCCCGTCCCTCAACCAGATCATGCACATCGTTCAGGAAAGCAGGTGCAGTCATACTCAGTGAAGTTTGTTGGAGGTGCTTACGACGTTTACTGGGGAAACTGGACAGAACATCGTTTGGTTTTGGACGATCGCCACACTCTAGCCGTCCCTGAGTATCGTTGCTCTTATGAGTACATGGGTTGGTACGCTACTCACTCACATCCATTACTGATCCCCCCATCTACGTCGAGTGCAGGTATGGCTCTGAACAAGTCTCGTATGCTTGAGACGCTTGGTCGCTCATTGATAGACAGGTTATACCCCTATATCAGGAGGGGTTGTCAGAGGAGCATGTGCGGGATGGTTTGTGGTCGATATATAACGATTTTTGTGACTCTGTGCTTGATTACCATCGCATCCGACCAATCCGGCCTCAGTCAGAGATAGAGTCAAAGTCTGAGGCCGGGGGGAGCAGGCGGAGCCGTCGAAGCAGGCATCGTTGATTTGTTTGGTTGTACGTTTTGGATTTTGTTGCTCTTGGTTTGTAGTTGTAATTTTATGTTTGGAATCAGATTCTAATTGTAATTTTTAGGGTGGACTTTGTTGTTTGTTTATGGAACATTGCGATAACATAACTCCAACCACTTAATATCAAGTCACAGAATTTAACTTCACAATAAATAACATGAAGCAACATAGCAAGTGACCGATAGCAAAGTCTACATTTCATGTAGTTTCTTCAGATGATAAGTCGTCAAAAATCGAAATTGAAAATATGACCCTTTTAATAGAGACAGTAACTTTACAAAAATCATATTATGAAAGATGACCGTTAAATACTTTCTTATGTCTAATCTTATTCAAATGAAATATTATTTGACGGTTAAGATTCAACGATATAAACATAAGTCCAACGGCTACGATTTTATACCGTGAAAATGTTATCTTATTCAATCTTATCCAAGTGAAATCCTATCGGACAATTATGATTTAGTGCCATAGATACAAACCAAATGACTACGATTTCACAGTGAAAATGTTGGGAGAACACTGACATTTTAGTTTCCTTGAGTTTTTTTTTTTTAAACACAAACAACGGCCTTGTTTAGCCGTTCATACTCTTCATATTTCGCAAACCTCATAACTAAATGAGCTCCAAAGAAGCCCTATGACTAGCATGGTTGGACTCTCTTTAATTTGGCGCTTGTGTCGTGACTCATGGGGCGAGTTCGTTGTATTTTGGGCTTTATTTGCATTATTTTATTGATTTTCAAGTTGTCGAAAAAAGTGTTCGTTTTTTCTTCGAACACGTTAGACGAAGTGTGCAAGAAATCATCAGCAGTTCAGCAACATAAAAACTAACCAACGGCAGTTCAAACCCAGGTTTCATGGTCATTAAAATGGCATGGTGTCTTGTCTTTTCCGTCATTTGAGTTTTGGTTCGAAAGATGTCATCACAACATTTGGTCTTTACCAATTTCAGGTAAAAAAAAAACGAAGAATTTAAACACCGATGTGGAAATATTGCTAGAAGTACGCTAGTCCACCCACAAAGTTTTTGCTCCATAACCGGTGCAGTTGCGAGCCACAGTACAAACCATTTTGTTTTATTCCGAGATGACAGTAAGTACAAGTAAAATGTAGGCAACTTCGCAAGAAAGCCAGTTATGACGGAGGTCATTATAAATGATTTTGTCATTTCTCTCTTGAATCACCAATGTTCCTTCAACATTAGAATGAAACAATATATCACAAGTCAGATCGATGGACAAGTAAGAATCGAACATCATCCATCATCAACCAGCTTCTTCAGTCATCGTCAGTGCCAAAATAACGGTCACCAAACTCTCCCAATCCAGGTATGACGCGAAACTCCTCGTTCAGTGCAACATCAATCTCTGAGGTAACAATCTTCAAAGATGGAAATCGCTGGCACACACAATGGACGCCTTCAGGTGCCTGAAAAAAGACTGACGTCATCATTGGGCTCATTGTAAAGGAATAGTGAGCACAGAGAGATAAAAACCGGGAATTTGAAATAAACGTACTGATATTAGGTTCAGGAAAATAATGTGGGCTTCAGGAACTCCTTTCTGGATAAGCAATTCAATTGCCTGACAAGCAGAGTTGCCTTCAACAACATAACGAAATTGGTTAATCGGTGAAGCCACGAGTTTCGTAATCTATTAGCACGTTAGAATAGCAAAATACAAACATTAAGAAACGGCCAATATTACAGCAGAAAAGGATAACTATGACGATAAATGCAAAAATATACTAAAAAGCTTTCCTTGTGTCAATAGTCAATACTGTCTAAATCAACACTATAGCCTATTGTTTACTCAATTCGTTACCCCATATGTGGATTGAGGAATTAGTCGGAAAATCAAGGAAGCAATAGAGACGAGACAAATTCCATTCTTTCCTTAGCAGTTTGCAACGAAGTAAAAATTGTGTGATTCATTTCTATCCCTCCCTGCAAAATCAAAGACCATCAATATAGGAAGAATAGGAAGGAGAATACATAAATCCATCTGTGTCCAAACAATACCAGATTTACATACATTAAAAAGAAACATTCTACAGGTTAAAATCGAATTTGAAAAGTGCGAAGATACACAACTTAGCCCTATGAATAAGTATGCAACCAATCCACCTGTTTTTCTCCATATGGTATATCTATCTTAATTTTCTTCAACCGCGGTTGTATATACCCCCAAGCAAGGACCTTAAGGAAAAGCAGACGGCCACTATTTGTTGAGCCACTTATTCTAACCTTTATGCCAACACCATTGAATTTTGTCAACTCTTTCATCTTTCACACCTCACAGCTTCTACCAAGGCACAGCCATGCTGTACCTTTTGGTACTCTCCATCTCTATCCTGATGCACAACCCCTTCTGTGTCTCATGCTTTGATACGTCTCACCCTCCAAGTTTTAAGATAGATAATGATCACCAAACAACAAACTTTCGTACAGCATCTTTTTGTCCTCTCTTTCACATGTATGTATTTAGAAGACTTTAACATCAGTATCAACATAGTCAGAACTTCCTCTAATTTTTCCTCTAAAATTCAATTTGAAATGAGTTTCCTACAAGTAGCCCTCGATTTTAGATTCTTATTCTGCGCTTTCCTTTTCCAAAGTTTATAAGGACCGGCATCACTCACTTCCAATATAAGGTGATACTACCTTCATCTTATTTATATTGTCCTTTTTCTCTCTTAAGTTACCCAAGTTACATTTCTAAATTCAGCAAGGAAAGATAGCAAACATCCATAATTGCCCCTAGTTAAATACGATTAACTACTACTACCTCCCTCATAATTACATTGTGATTATTTTCTTTAAATCAAAGGGTAAAGTTGTCATTTTGTCACCTTTTATTAAAAAGTCCCAAAGAGGAAAGTTGGACAATATAAATGGGATAGGAGTATAATTTTGAAATGTAACTAAGGGTCTGTTCTCTTCACCTTATTTTTCCTTAACTTATCAAACACATAAGAAAACTTCAGAAAAAAATAAAAAAAACTTTAGAAAAAATAAGAAAACTTTAGAAAACTTCAGAAAACTTAAGAAGAAAACTAAACTTAACTTCAGAAAACTTCAGAAAAAACTTAAGAAAACTTCAGACGAAGAGAACATGCCCTAACAGGCACTCATACATAAAGTTGAAGTTATAGCGCATTAAGTCAAATGTGGGCTTACAACTGTAACAGAACATCGTAAAATTACCTGTGGCGAGAACTGGATCTAGAAGCAAAACATGACGTTCATCAATATCCTTCGGAAGTTTTTCATAAATAAGCTGTATTATCCAATGTTAGGCCCATCAATAGTTACCACAAAGTTTTAGGCGGAATAGAAACTTAACTTAAAATCAGCATACAAGCATAAAAATTACCTGCTTCCCATTGTCCCCATCCCGATGGATAAGAATCTTTCCAATCTTTATTCCTTTGCAACACGCACGAAGAGCATTTTCCATGCTTTCCCCACTAGTAATACGAAGAAAAGTTAGTATGTTGATCCTTTCACTCGTGCTTTGAAGGGTTTTTAGCTAGGCAAAGCAGAACAGCCACGTCATGTAGACTCCACAAAAGGATTCAGTTATAGCTTAGTGGCCACCAACATGAAACTATTTTATTAGATGATGACTTACGGTATTAATGTATCAATGTGCGACATTGAAAGATAAATGGTTGAACATTCAAGATATTATGATAAAATAATCCATAAGGCAACAAATTGGACAAGTTTTCAGGTAGATTAGACTTCACTTATGATTTTTAGACTAGACAAAAGAGAGAGGCTGCATCACATGATCTCAACAACTTTTGAGTACTTTCATGAAAAATCAAATTTGCATAACAGGACAGCACAAGATATTAAGAAGATATAAGATCAGGTACTTGATTTCCATGTATGTGCAAGCCAAATACCAGCTAGCAAGCTCACCTTCTAACAATGGATACTCCACACAATTTCTTGCAGAAATCAACCCCTGTGTATACTGATCCTGTGAAGTTACGACGAGCATACATGTAAGATAGTTTCACAAATTCACCAAGACACACGAGAGCGTGATGTTAAATCTTAGTTTGATACGCTCTGATCCTGGACGATACAAAATCAAAATCTCCAAAACCTTGATAAGACAGTGTGTATAGGTGTCACGGCCAATATTTAGAACCACGCCTTGGAGACACGAATATCTTGAGATGAGTTTTGCCATATTTTACGTATTAAGATTGCTTAAATTAATATTATACCCATTCTGTTAAGCACCCATACTTCAAAGAAACACTCACTCTGTGAATAGAATGTGATGAAGCACGGCGAATCTTAGGAGAGATGGGCAATGTTAATGATTATGAGCCAAACAAGGCTTGCAATTTTCTAATCAATTTCTTTTAACAGATATTATAACAGGACTAGCTTGAATTGGAGGTAATGGTAACCAATATAAGAACAAAATGGATGAAAGTGGAGTGACTGGTGGTAGTCGAATGTGGGAAGAAAAGGATGAAGGAACTATTAGTAATTTAGTACCATATACAAGCAATGCATTGCCCTAGGTCTAGGTGGGAGGTGGATAACAATTACCCCTCATCTATAAGGCAACCATTGACTTTGCATTGACTTTTATTCCTCATGTTCACCCCTCATTATCGCCATTTATCATCACGTTCCTTCATCTGCTTTTTGCATTGACTTTTATCACTCGAAGCGAGCGCTCCTAACTCAAAATTATAAAGTATCCCAAACCATCGAAGAGGGATTATATAGGTATGAAAAAACTTACTACCTTAGCTCATAAAGAAGCAAGATACACGACCCGACCCCAAAAGCGTACCGAATGGTGAACCATTGAAAACAAATCCAAATAACATCCAACCACGAACCAAAATGCCGCGAGAAAAGCACAGCACCATAGCAATTTCTACTCTTTTCTTCTACCAAAACTCACCACAACACCTCTTGGACACACCCAGCTCTTTCGTCCGACATTCATCAATCACAAATGAACGTTACACTCAAACTCGCACTATAAGAACCAATGAAAAGTGTCCTTACCCCAACACACGACATACGTTCGACAAAGAGCTACACAAGGTCTCCACTATAGCATATCATAGGTTTTAATCCTTCATGTTACCATAGTCCAATAGAAGGCTTGAACATTCATAGAGTTTTGGAATTCTCAAGTGGCTATTGGCTTCAAAGAGAAAAAATTATGCCTGGCCGACATTTTTGTTTAAGATTCACAACTCAACAGCCACGTTTCCAAACTTATACATGTACTTCATGTTCCCTTCCTCCAAACATACACTATTAAGAAACAATAAGACACCAATCAACTCTTCCATCTCCCACCTTCCAAAACATTTTCCCAAAAAATATTGAACTCCATTACCAACCTTATACGAAATAAACCTAAGAGATATACTTCCACGGAGACAAGTGAATAAATGTGGGCTTGAAATCCCAACAAGAGAGCCCCAACTGCCCATTACGTTGGATACCATACATGATGTGAATGAATCAATGCCGCAAAAATTGTGGTTTTTCACGGTACAGCCAAAACCACTTTCCATCTTATCCCACAAAGAAACATCCGTACGAATCTTTTGACCAAATCCTTAAGCCATAAAAATCTTTCGCACAACAAAAAAACCTTCCAACTCAACAGAATGACATTTTAGAGAAACTTGTTATGGACCACAAAATCCCTTGCAATATTTTTGGACGCTCTATCATCCATACTATAAGTATGCATAGAAACAAGCAATATAGCGGAACAATGAAAGACAAGAGCTAAGCAAAAGTGATACTCCTTCCCAAGATATATAACCAAGTTGAGATACCCGAAATATACAGCTTTGTAAGGACAATAAGTACGATGTCCAGCATTTTTGGGTGTGATTAAACTATTTTGTAACAATGGTCTGCTATTAACTATCAAATATTGTTAAAAAAATTGAAAACAGGCAAGCATATAATGGATCATACAGAGAGAAAGAGAAGGAAATGTTAAGAATTAAGCAAGCATAAAACGCGCAGACAAAAATTCTGAACTTTGAACTCGTGACCTGTCAAACTTGAGGAACTGATTATGCGCCTTGCCTAGACCATTATCCGGCCATATCGTGTTATTGTTTCTATATCTAGAGTGCAACATTAATATATATATATATATATTTCACTCCTCCCCAAATTATGGAACCCCGTCTGAATGCTACAATAGCAAAAAAATAAAATAAAAGCTGGCCAGTGTACAGAGGATGGAAAAATTACCTGTGGGAGTAACTATTTGCTTTTCAGTGAATGGTAAGTGGCCAAGACCATGCTCGACAACCTGGAAAAAAACCAATGCTTCACTACCAAAAGTAATTAATCAGGTTCTGGCATCCTTCAGTATAGAATAAAAAAAAGAATACCTTACCAAACGAATTAGGCGATCCGAGTAAAAAACAAAATCATGCTTCGATATATCCCGGTCTCGAATTAGTGTATGCATCCCCCTAATCTGTGACATGATAACATAAGCACCACGAAGGAAACCTTTTCAAAATAACATATCAATTATCTCAGAAGAGTTCAAATTTCTGTCATATCATCAGTGGTTCCATTTCACATAGACCACCGAAGCAAGGAAAAAGGAGAAGTATCAACGAGCATATTAATAAGATAAGGGGGATACAAGAATTAGAGGTGAAAAATAATCAAATGCACGAGAAATTAGATTGTGAGAAGGCAAATAATACAAGGTATCAATCACAAATAATCCGACCTATCAATTATAAGTCAATGACGCAATAAACTAACAAGGTTAACTTCATCTGAATACAAAAAGTATTTCTGTCAAATGGGCGCAAATGTTGACATAGTAATTACTAAATTGCTAACTATTCCCTCTGGCTATTTTCTTCCCACTTTCCTTTTTAAAAAGTTATTCTTTCATCTTCCCACTTTTATTTCTTTCGCCTATTGGCATAATAGTAGTCTTTCTCTCTCAATTGGTTTTCAGAGCACCATCTCTCTTCATCAACCACAATCCTTAATCAATCATCATCAGGCCATCACCCTAGGACAGCAACCACCGGGCCACCAAACCATACAACAACAGCCTTCTACAAAATCCCACATTCCCACCCTATACCACTATCATGACCGACCTATACCAAAACGCACCCTGTAACACCAAAACGATCGATAATAGTCAACCCACCAACCACACACCATCACAGAGGAGATAAGATGTTGATGAATTAGAGAAGAAGGCCGGTGGTCGACAGAGATAAGGCATTGTAGATTGAGGAATGGTGGTCAACAAGCTTGTGGTGGTGGTCGGCTGTGGACTGTGGTTCAAGGGTGTCTTTGTGAGTATAAGGTTGTGGTAGAAGTGGTCGCTGATTTATGGTGGTGGTTTGGGACTTTGGGTCATGGTGGTGAGTGGGTTTTGTTGGCAGTGGTGCTTTCATAGAAATAAGCTGGTTAATATAGGGAGGGATGAATGGAGGACCAAGAGAAAAGGGTAAAACCGGTATGAAAGTAGAACAGTTGACCTAGGTTAAACTTGGAAAGTAGAACGCAGGATCATCAAGCTACGGATATGTAAGGCTGTGCTCAAGGCCAAAAAAAACTGAATGCACGACACAAGTTGGGGGTTTGACTGAGGAGTCATCTCCGTGTTATAAATTTCTCAAGGCAGATAATAGATATTTAAAAAATGGACACACATTGTCAAAGAAAACATGTTTCCAGTGACATGACTCATTATGCTGAAACAAAGAGTTCATCCTTACACAGTTCAATAATAGTGATCGAACGTAACCTAGGTAGCCATTCAACGCTTCACTTTATATGTGTCTAACACCTTGATACACACCTACGCCATACATTTGCAAACGAATCTAATTGACATAAAATATATTGACACAAGATCATAAGTCCACACACTCAAACAAAAGGATCTTCACGACATACCTGGAAGGTTGATTGAATGACATAAACATTAGGATATATTTTGCACAGATCATGCTGCCCCAGCTTTGTCCGTATATGCTGAACGATCAGATCAATAGCAACATGATTATCACCTCCTCTAGGTATGATCACATCTGCATACTTCTTTGATGGATGAACAAAGTCATCAAAAGCAGGCTTAACAAACTTTGCATACTGCAAGAATGAAGAACATGATTACTTAATAAATATAACAGACATTGATTGATAATAGGATATATGAAGAGGCCTTGCCTGCTCAAGCACAGAGTTCAGGTCTCTACCCCTCTCCAAAGTGTCACGGGTAATTCTACGTGCAAGCCTCACATCAGCATCTAAGAGAAAACAGTTAGCAAAAAGGATCTGTTACCATTTCAAGTATTAATGACATAGGAAAACAAATTTTGAACTAAGAAAGAAAGAACTAGGACATTATTCACACCTGTATCAACAAATATCTTCATATTCATCAAGTTGCGTACACGTGAATCATGGAAGACAAGAATCCCTTCCAAGATTATGACATCTGATGCATTTACCTATCACATCGTATACACACATTTTAATTGAACTGCAACCTACATTACTTCAAGACTTCCTTTTGACGGTAGTATCACGCGTTAGATACTCCAACTCCTAGACACGACACGATTCCTTAACATTTCATTTTAGAGCAAAAAGTGGAAATACACAAAGTAGTCAAGGACAACACTTCTAGCCAAGTCTTGAGTACTATACACCAAACAACTGAACCCTATGGTGGCTTGAAATTAAAACAAAATCCCTAGTAAACTATTAACAAGCCAAAAAAAAAACATGCAACAATATATATGCTACAAACTTGGACATCCACGACATACATATGTCTTATCATTTAAAGCAATCACTAGTTAGTTTATCAAAACAATATGAAGTATAATTACTTGATCTTGAAAGCATCATATGATTTCAATCAAACAAAGTCAGCTCTACTTTTTTACATGTAAAGATTTAACTAAATCTTTGATAGGATCAAAATTACCAAAACCATCGCACATAAATGTTGGCAAACATCAGAGACTCCAACATAGACACAACGTGCAAGCAATGAAAATTTTAGCATTGTCCCAAATTTAATCATCTCCATTTAATATTGATGGAATACCATATCAAAATTCGAACACTAATTCGTCAAATACGTGAAGCAACTATATAAACATGTCACATAGGTTTTGGCAAAACAATTTACAACTTATAATTTTTAAAAAGTTTCCTTTTTCCAAAACATCATTTTAAAAGGTCGAAACAATTAAACTCTCGTACATTGTTCGATTACCAAAGTCAAATGAAGCAAATTAAATGAGATGGAGTACAAACGAGTATTTAAACACGCACATACGAAATATATCATTTTCTAAGTTTTCTGATTCTCGTCATTCACATACCTGTCGAAATGTATCTGTTCGCCTTTGATGTGTCTTAAAGTCATATATCGGAACTTGAACAGACTGTCCCGCACGCAACTTCTCAGCACATTCAAGTAATTGCTCAGTGTCGAAAGCATCTACAATTCACCGCAATCACACATTCAAACATTACCAAAAGCGACAATTAAGCACAATCACACGTTCACACATTACCAAAAGCAACAGAATCCAATGAAATGACGCAAGACTAGCTCGAAGAGCTAAATACCAGGATGATCAAAATTATACTCCGTAACATGTTCCAGTTCCTCAGCAGTCAATCCACGGTAAAATGAATCCTACCAGACAATCAATCCATACACAAATTAGTCAAATAAATTTAAGGAACTCAAATGTTTCATTAAAACAACCACCTATTAATGTCCATAATACCAAATAAACCTCAGAAATCACTGCCCTAATTTGACAAGTAACTAACTAACCTTTGAAAAGCATATAAAATCGTCATCTATCAAATTAAAACGATTATATTTTGAGAAAGAGTTAAGTAGAAGCAATTTTTTCTAAGGTGGCTATGTTTTAAATATGATGAATAGGGTTAATAAGAGTTAACTTGGCCTAATTAACCGATAATTTAATGGAGCAAAATTAGCCGAACTATAACGTTTGGACATGATTGAGAATCAAACACTAAACTTTAGGGCTACAGGTGGCCTTTACAACAAACAAAGGGTACGAGTGAGAAAAGTGAAAAATACACCAGTACCAATGGGAGTATCTTTTTTTTCGTGGTATAGTGTGAGATGGTCTTACAAGATTTCAATAGAAAGATGATGAAACAATCTTCGCACCTGATTAACGAGCACGACACGGTGATCATGAAGCTGCTGAATGATCATATCACAAACAGTCGTCTTCCCCGATGCAGTACCTCCCGATACCCCTGCACAAATCACTCCATCAATCAACACCCAATCAACGTCATTTATTTCGGTCATTTGTTTACCATTCTATTTTTGGAACTAGCCTAAATTGACTTCTTTTTTTGTCTCAAAATACTCCCTCAGTTCCAGTCATTTGTTTACGGTTTGACTTTTTTGTGAGGGGAAAAAAGTCAAACCGTAAACAAATGACCGGACAGAGGGAGTAATATTTTATCCAATCATCGAGCAAAATCATTTAACTAATACTCCCTCCCATCCATCCCAAAGGCTGCATTGACTTTTTGACGTTAATCATCTGTAAAAAAAAAAAAAATTGAGTATTCCGTAAAATATATTAAAAAAATTACGTATAATTATGTGGCACCTTGTTTGATTTATATACATTAAGTAGATTGAAAATATCAAATTTTTATAATTATTGATGCTCTGTAACAAAAATAATTCAAATTGCAAAACGTGTCTCGGTAACTCAAAATATAATTCTCAAAATAAAAAGGTAAACAAATGAGTGAGACAGACGGAGTACTCCGTAATAATAAGGGTTAAGGGAAGCGAACCGATGACGAAGGGCTGGCGAGGGAGGGAGGAATCAGAGAAGGGGGCAAAAGGAGAACCGGTTGCAGCGGCGGCGGAGGCGGAAGCGGAGGAAGGGCGAGGGGAAGAAGAGGAGGTAGGGGAAGAGAGATGGCCATCGATATGGAGACCGGAGAAGTGTGGGCCCGAGGCCTTCTCCATTACGTAGTCTATTGACGTCGTTGATTCCGGCATTTTTGTTTTTTTTTTAGATTATTGTTTTTGTGGTTTTTTTGGAAGTTTAGGAGGAGAGGTTTTAGTGAGTGAGTGATTGATGATGGTGGCAATTGTGATTGTATTCGTAAGGAGTATTATAAGTTGGGAATTTGGGATGGACTATGCTGGAGATGATGGTGGGGGGAGATTCCTTTTTGTTCTATTTTGATACTCTTCCTTTTTTTATTATTCTCTTGATCACTTTGTTTAAGATTTATATTCCCTCGGTTCCGGTCAATACGTTACTATTTTTATTTTTGGTATATCAATTAATACGTTACTATTTTCATTTTTAGTAAGTTTTTGTATGTAAAAAGTGATTTGCAAGTGGATTGGATAATCATATTTTATTGTTGTATTAGACATCCATTTGCATTTTCTTAATATTTGTGTAAAAAATAATAGTGACGTATTTATAAGAAGTTTTTTGAATGAGCATTTCTTCCATTGGAGTACATTTTTTATAAGGGTTTTTTTTGTAACGGGTGTCAATCAGGTATAGGTTAATGATTCAAAAATATATATAATGGAAAAGAATCTCTTTAGAAATATGATAAATTAACTACACTTACCATTTCTCATGAGAGAATCATTCTCAATAAACATGTGTCAATTGACACACGTTAGAAAAATCATTTTTATGATAAGGTTGTCTTAGTTTATTATCCCTCCACATCATCAATCCATTTAAAAATAAAAGAAAAATGCAAATGGATAACATATGTCCAACCATAAACTCTTATTCATTAACCTTACCACTAACATATTCCTTTAACCACCGCTAACAGTTAATCAACAGTCATCCTAATGGTGAGTGATGACAAACGACCCCACCCACATCGCCTTTCTTCGACAACCCTTCCTAACCACCGCCTAACATTACTTTTTTTTTATGAAAGTCAACCTGACTACTTGGTTCCCACACAACTCGGTCACATTTGTCGGCTACTGAGCCTTCACTATCCTTCGTCATCGGCTATTTTCACAGTCATCATCTTCCTAAGATGAAGCTGACATGGTGTTCCCCCTCCACTTGCCCCCTCCCCCACCTGTCAGTTTTATTCTCTTTGCGTCTTTGTTTGTTGGGTCTCAGTCCTTATCGGGATTGTTTTGGGTTGTGGTGTCTTTTTACGATGGGTCTCGATCCTTGTCGGGATTGTTCTAGGTTGAGGTTAGATCAAGCTCTAAAGTTGGTGTCTCTGGTATTGTGATGTTTTCTGGCTGTTCCTGTCGGGTATTGGTTCGAGGGTAGTCGTGTTAGGGGTCTTTGTGAGTTCTAGGCTGGGGTGGGATGCTCTTGTTTGGCGTCCTTTCTTTCGTCGGTGGGTGCATGTCTGAGTTTGATGTTCTTTTAGTTTCCTTTGTCGGTCGGGTGGTAATGATTTGGTTGTTTGGTAGTGGTGGTTGGATTGGTGGCGGGGGTTGTACTTTCTTAGATCATGCTT
>JAUEKU010228163.1:0-15864 GCA_032274805.1 Gypsophila paniculata | reverse complement strand
TATTAGACAGTATAAGATTGCACACTACCTCAAATCCTGAGAACACAGACTTCTTGAATGAAAAACTATAGTTACCAACTTACCATTCACAGGGACATTATAACACCATTTCTCACATCTTTTATCTACATTTTCACAACGCACTTCTACTTTCTCATTGCTTAATTGCTTCATTATGTTCACCTCTTTACTTAATTGGTTCATTATGTTCACCTCATTACGGTATATCACCGCACGAACCTAACTAGGTTCTCGTTTGTTGGGAGTTTTGGATGAGATTTTCGTTGGGGTTTTTTTTTGGAGTATTTGAGATTGTTAATGTATTTGTTGGAGTAATTGAGATTAGTGGAGAGATTTGTGAGGGAGGGAAAATGAGAGGGTGAAAATGAGAGGGATATAATTGGAAAATAAGTATATGACGGAGTAAAATCCGTATATGAAAGAGCAACACCCTTCTTTGAATTATATGCAACAAAATATAGTCACGTGGGATTTTGTTGGATTTGTCTTCATGAGTACAATAAAAATATCAAATTTTTATATTTTTTAATAATGTGAAACTATATATATTATCATTGCAACATTTGCGTTGACAAACGTGATAAAACAAATCTAGTTTTTGGATTTGAATAAAGGGAGTACTAGCTGCATTTACATAATCAGAACTAAGAAGTATTATAGAGTATATGAGATGGTCTAACATTTATATATTGTTAGACGGAAATACATTGATCGAGAAACACATAAGAGTGGCATCCTCTTATTCTACTAAAAAACGGTGTTTCCTCATGTTTTTTTTCAGCCAAAACCATTTCCTTACATCACCTGCTCAAAAGTGAATCTTATAAAAAATGGCAATTGATAAATTTTGAACCCACAACCTTCAATTTAAAAATTGTTATCACTGCCACTAATCTATATTTATTGTTATGTTTCATTATTAAACATATAAATCTATGAGACTACGAAATCACATTCTAGGATCTAATTGACGAATCTTTATTATAAATGCAATCTTTGTACTTATTAAACATTTTTTTTAATTTATTAACTATAACCAACAATCTAAAAATTTGTTATTAGTTAATATATAAAGACTCTTAAAAAAAAATATATATTAATAATAAATACCTAAATAAATTGGATATTTTTGCGCGGGGCTAAACTAGTAGTTTAATTAAGAAAGTGATATTAATTATCAAAATAAAACAAATATAATAATAAACATGTGCATCTATGTGGTTTAATACCCGTATAATTTCAATGCATTTATTGCAGTCCACGAGTAGATGATTATTGATTTTTAGGATTGTTTTATACAGTCGTCTTTTACTTTTATATAGTCGACATTTAATTTAATTTTACTAATTACACTTAATATATTAATCCAAAATTTAAATTTAAGTTTTGTAATATCATTTAATTGGTTTTAAACTTCTAAAAATTCGAAAAAAAATTACAATTTTCAAATTTAGACATAAAAATTAGAAAATTGACGGTTTGCATGAATGAATTGGCGTAAAAGTTGAGTTGGGTTTGTGTTCAATTTTTTTTATTTATTTTTTTTCAAATTTTTACTAGTTACACTTAACAACATTAATAAATTTGAGTTTTCATATCATATGATGATTGAAAAGTGTAAATTATAATTTTGATTATTTTAAAAAATCGACCCTTAGAAATCCGAATTTGACACATGAGAAAAAAAAACTTGAATTATTTAAAAAAAATTACTAAAAATAATAAAAAAGAAAAAGGAAAATCCAAGATATCCATAAAATAATTACCAAAAATAAAATTATCAAAAATAACAAAACCAAATACCAAAAGACCAATTAAAAAGATTAAATAAAATTGCGCCAAACATGGTCCAACTTAGGCCCAGCCGTGGAGTTCCTCTAGCCAGGCCATAGCCTAACCATGGAGTATTGGAGTTCCTTCAGCAAGGCCGTGGCCTAGTCATTTTGGTCCCAGATATTTTTTTTACAAGACTTGCGTGATAGGTCGTTTAACGTGTATTTAATAGATTTGATTTATTTATTAGGGTCAAATTTCAAAAAATTTCAAGATTACAAAATTTATTTTGTAATGTAATTTGATATTAACAAAAAAATAAAATATTAATTAAATATTAAATATATTAAGTCGATTCCGTTTATCAAATGTCGACTGTATATAAAAGTTTGTTAAACGAAGTTATATAAATACGAGAGTAATTTTTACATTGTGTGAAAAAAGTTGAGGTGGGTTTGAGTTCAGATTTTATTTTCCTTTTCCGTGTTGAATTCAAATTTTTCGGATCGGTTTTCAAGATTTGTAAAAAATGAAAAATTTCAATTTTACAATTGTCAAATGATATTAAAAACAAAAAAAACACTTATTAAACTATTAATTTTGTTAAGTGTAATTAGTAAAAGTAAATTTACACAGCACGTCCCATGATTTAATAAGTTATTGCACATATTTATTGGACCATACAATTGACTAGAGGTGGCAAACGGGTCAGCCGGGTCGGGTAATATCGGGTCGGGTCATTATCGAGTCATAACGAACTTCAGGTCGGGTTCGAGCGAGTTCTAGTTGCTTTTGGGTTGGGTTAATTGGGTCAATTCATAACTTGGGTTCGGGTCGCTGTTGGGTCGGGTTAATAAGATAGATTATTCAGATTGGGTCGAGTTTGGGTTGGATTGAGTTATTATCGGGTTAGTTTATTCTGATAAATTTGTCGACTTAAATTAGGTTCCGTGGGGTCGATTTGTTATTGGGTCTGTTATTTCGATAAATCTATCAGGTTGGGGCAAATTTGGATCAAGTTTAAGTTGGTTTGGGTTTTTTGCGTGTCGGTTATGTTGATAATCTATCTGGTCATGTTGATTTTATGTTAAATTTTGCCTAGTATGACTAAGTAATTCATTATATTGTTTAAAACATTTTTCTTTATTGTTATCAAGTTATATTTTCGGTCTTTATCGCATCATATAAGGTCGGATTAGGTTAGGTGTCGGGTAATTTTTCGGGTCAAGTCAGTCGTCGGGTCGGGTCGAGTCGGGATGGGTCGGGTCAAACAGTTATCGGGTCGAATTCGGGTTACGAGTCATCTCGGGTCGGGTTGGTTTCGGGTTTACCTTAATCAGGTCGTATTGGGTTATGGGTCGCATCGGGTTAAGGTAGAGTTCAGGTCGAATTACTCGGGTTTCGAGTCTAGTCACTCGGATCGGATCAGCTTGCTAGCTCTACAATTGACTATTAGATTTCACGGTAAACAATGTTACTACACATCTTTTCATTTCCCTTTCCCCTATTCATTTCATTTTCCATTTACTCTCTTCTTTATGACTACATATCTTTTCATTTCTTCTTTTCAACCAGACTCATTCCATTTCCTATCTCCCATCTATATAGTGAGTTAAAGTTGAAAAGTTTGTTAAAGTTGAACTTAAAGTTTGCCACTGTGTTGATCGAAAGTTTGAAGCGTAGTGGTCAGTTTACTATGAGCAGTTCTAATGTTGAAGTTATGGAGTATGCTAGTGCAAATTTTTGATGTTATTTTTCGTTCTCTGATGTGATTTTACATGTTGACAATCACAACTTCACACGTAAGCAAATCAAATTAATGAGAGGCCGCCATATCAGTCAAATAAATGTGGCTTTGACACCTCAGCCAAATCAATATAGTGATGCCACGCCAATTTTTAAACATTGCTTTAATATAAAGAATGATTTTCCAAGGGAAAAGGGTAAATGCCGTTGCAATATGAGTATATTACTGATGTTGTAGATACCTACTCGTAAGTGTTTTTACTGTCATCTATCCATCATTAAAATGCAGAGACTCGTGCATAACAACAGCATTACACTCTGTAGCTTGTAAGTCTATGTTGAAAAGTGACTTGGGTGTAAGGGAGACCGAGAGATCTATTTTCGTCCTCCGAGCAAAATATTGAAAACATAATTGATCCATTGCACATACCCTTCCCTCTTCAAAAGGTATCCAAACAAAGCAAAGATCAAACCAACAGAAAAAGAGTTTACACTTAACTACTAAGAGAATCACAAGAACGATCAAGAATCAATTTGTCTTCGCTAGCCTCATGGAGGAACAACCACCATCTTACATCGATGAAGAATTTTCAGTGTCTAATTGTAATTCTAAAGAATGAGAACCACAGAGGCAAGAAGTTAATCTAATCAAGAGGGGTAAATGCACAGAATTACATCACAGTACCCATACATTGGCCAAAATGATTGGAATAATTTTGCTTCTATATAATGTCTCAAACTCTTTGCTCACCAATTAAATGTATATTGCACTTCAATAAGCTTGATTGGGCACCTTATCCTTATAGCGAGCAATCTCAAGACCTAAAGTTGAAGAACTAAAACCCAGATTTGCCAATAACGGACCAAAGGTAAATACGAATAAGATTAAGAATTAACACTAAAGGCCATGAGGTTCCATAAGATTTACACACTTCAAGCAAATATGAGACTCTATTGAAAATATTTTGAAGACAATGAGATGTTTCAACCAAGATCTCACGTTGAAAAGAAATTCCTGAGTTTTTGCTTGAAGATTTCGACTATGAGAACATGAAGAAGTCAGAGTATTACTTTCACGGAAAGGAACACAAAGATTATAGAATTTTTTGAAGTAGAATTACACCTTAGAGAAAAAGAAGCTAACATAAGCCTTGCTGTTATTTATGGATTAAATTTATGGATTAAAACTGTGTAAGTGAACTAATGAACTAACTTGTACTCTGTTGAATAGAGTTGTCCATTTTCCTCTAACCCAGCTTACTATCTGTACAAAAAAAAAAAACCATCTTCTCCATTTCCCGCCAAATTGTTCCATCCAAGCTGGAGGTTCACATCCACGGTCCGATGCCAGCTCCCAAACACCATGCTAATCCTAATACTGTTATCAGGAAAGTCAATAAGGTCCAAAACCATTATCTATGTTCTGAACAAACAACTTGAGAAATGAGACCCATCCTTATACATATTCAACAACGTTGCTATTCCTGTCATTATCATCGCGAACAGACAAACAAACTTTGCAGCGGACAGAAAACTAGGCAATCATGTTTAACCTTCAACCCAGAAATAAAAACAAGAAATATTCACGCCATTGCTCCTCCGAAAATCATACAGATCAACTAACATATCGCACATTCCTCGATTTCAACAAGACCAAACCAAAAATCTACTCAGAACTAACTATATAGACAAACAAATATGGAGCACAAATTCTCATATGAGACGGTCTCACGATAAACGTTTTGTGAGACCTCTCCCATGAAAAGTAGTTATGTTAATAACGGGATAACAAATAAAACTAGCAAAAGAAATAATCCAAAAGACTGATTTTATTTTTTATTGCAACAATCTACTGACCATATTACATCTATAAAAGAACCCAGAAAATTTAAGAGCTAATAACAAGAAATTAATCTAATCTACCTCAATAAATTCAATCTCAGGTCTTGCAATCATCATTATCATCCAAATTACCAAATTTCTGATGGAAAGATTCCTGCTTTTGCAGCCACATCATATGACCCTACACCCACCAAAACAATCTAATTTAATCACGATAAATTTATGAATTGATAATATGATGGAGAATATACAAGTTCAATTAAATTAGTGTATAGAGTAAGATTTATTAGTGGAGTTGGTAGTACCTGAAGGGCAGCTGCCCAAGCGATTAAGATGGAAGCAAACCAGAACTTCTTGTCTTTGAGTAATTGCCTTGGTTCCATTTCAGAATTTGCAGGAGACTCTTTGTAACTTGGGCAAGAACGCTACAAGTCTTAGATTTTATAAAAGGGCTGAAACAAGAGTTGCATCGGGGTTTGGCTAAGTAAGAATATCAAATAAGACTTTATAAAGTCTTAAGACTTACCTCACCTTTTCATTATCTTTTATTAATTTTTTATTTTTTAGACTCAACTCAGACTCTATATATTATCTATAAGACTCATGTCAGACTCTATTTTTACTCTACTTTTTTACCAACTTTATTTAAAAATAAAACAAAACGAAAAAAAAAGACACATGTTGATTTTTGATTGGAGGACAAACCTAGAAAATGGTGCCAAGGCTCTCCAAGAGTCTTAAGTTGAGTCTTGGATTTTCAAGACTCAACTTAAGACTTTATCAAAAGTTTGGTAGATTATTGGAGTCTTGAGGCAAGACTCACAACAGTCTTGAGACAAGACTCCCTCAAGACTACCAATAATCTTACCCTAAGTTAATGTCTTAATATTATAACTTTCTTATCATAGAATTTAGCAACATTTTTTTTATTAAAGTATAGAATTAAAATGTCAACATTATTCGTAAAACTATTGTTAATAAATAAATATTGTCATATTGAATAGTGACGCGTTTTAACTCATAGTTTTGATATATATTTTAGTCAATACTTCGTGGTTATAATTTACTTTGATGATAGAGCCGTAGTCATAATTATTTTAATGATAGAATTTTAATAGATGTCTAATGTTAGTGTTTAGGGTCAATTTTAATAAAGGTCTAATGATAGTGTTTAGGGCCAATTTTAAATGGGATTGTTTTTTTCACGTACGATTATAGTACGTGATTAAACCGTGGGCACTATAATATTTACCATCATAATTTTTCGTATTTTATACAAACTAGTTTAATACCCGTGCAAAGTTGCGCATGCATGTATAAGAGCATTTAATAGTTTATTATTTTATAACTTAGCATTTGTGCAAAGTGCACATAAAATAATTTTGTATATATCTTCAAAAAAAATCGTATAAATGTATAGCAATTCAATAAAAACTTAATGTAACCCGTGTTTAAGGGTCGTAAAACTATAAATTATGATCCGTACATGATCCGATCGACCTGTATCCGTTTCCACCTGTTTATTTACTATACCTGACCCATGACCCAATTAGTCCTTCGTAGAGGGTTTTCTTTAATTATTACCATGTACATAAAACTCTACCATAAATTGAGGCATGCAAAAAGAAAAACAAAGTACTCTATACTAAGCAAATGTAAAAAAAAAATAATCATTTGTTGATGCAATATCATGCTACCTCCATTCCACCATTTTCTTTCCACTTTCTTTAATTTAAAAGGAAATTTCATTGTTTTCTTCCCATTTATATTTTTATCAATTTTCAACAAATCTCATCCACACAAGTTACTTTTTATTTTTCAACCAATCTAATCCACACAATCCACTTTCTTAATAATTATGTCATTCCAAAGTGGGAATAACACTTTGCAATGGAGGGAGTAATACAAATTAAATTAGTTATAGTTGATTGTAGAGTAATTTTTCTATACGAATGTTATATGTGTACGACAACTTAACTGAAATCATAACCATTATAATAATTTTTGTGGCTATCATTGCGTAAAATATTTTTAATTTTCAAAATTTATTCAAATCAATAATATTCACAATAATAATTATAATTAATAGTCATATTTTAGTTAAAACTAACCCGATGTACGCTATAACGGCCTCATAACCAAGAAAAAAAATCAAATTTATGAGATCGAAATAAATATGTGATAGGTGTTATTATAAGATTATTTGAGATGAATAATAACTCTATACCGTTAAATATGCGTACAACGACTAATAGAAATACTCAACACCTCATTAAAAGTTGCGCCATAAATACAATTATCACATATACTAAGAACATTATGATATATAATAATCTTATTTTAAAATTTGTGTTATGATATCGTTTTACATAAAAATTTGTGTTAATATACTCATACTCCGTATAAAAGATGTCATTACTTTATTATCTTAAACAAAGTAGTAGAAAAACGCTGTTAACGTGCGGAAAAATCTTTAACTATAAAGACAATTCATAAAAGGTCAATTTAAATTAAAAAGTGGTCTCATATAAAACTGTCTCACACACTGCGAGACATACTATTTTTGAATAAACATTTATACAAAAAATACATTTTCATGTGAGATGTCTCACTATATATACAAATTGATTGTGACAACGTTTAATATGAGAACATATGCTATAGTAAATACGTCTTCATCCCTAAATATGAAGATCGATAACAACTCTAATAATGATTCCATTGTTCGTTGCTGACAACTTTATTTTGTAGCAATGTCTTCAGGACGTTTCTCCTTCCGTTTTGCCATGTTGGTCTTCAAATTATCGAGTGTATCAAGAGATAGAGAGTTATACATGCTCACCTGTTGAACGAAACATAGTATTAACTTTTTTACTTACAATTTACATACACAATTTGGTAATCTTATAGCATACCAATCACCAAGTAAACACATGACTCCATATTAAATATTCACTCCAAAGTCGGATAACTTTTCCAGAAATGACCCTCATGAATTCATTTTTCTTGCATACAAATATAACTTGATCAAATTATCGTACAAAATCATTAGTTCAAGTTAAGTTATTTCCAATCAACTATTTTTGCATATCAGATTACTACGTATATTTTGTACACATGAATGATCAATTCGTGTTAACTCTCAGAAAAAAAAAAAAGTTAAAAAAATAATTGAGAGAAAGGTCTATTTAAATAATAATCTATCAAACAAAAACATTTGATTTGGTAAATTTTTTCGTAATATGCATGAAATTGAATCAATGGAGATGAGAAAGCTAAAGTTTGCATAATATAAACAATTGGTGAATCAAATCAACCATCTCAATAACATAAGAGACGAAAAATTGTATGCTGAGAAACTTTCTGAAATAAGAAATATACAATTATCATTAATTCATCACATTATGGTACGACATAAAGAATAACCATAAAACGGACACCAAATTATATAATTCCTCTAAATAATCTCATATTGCTTATCATCATATAACATGTACGAAGTAATATTCTAAAACCTACGTCAAGGCTTCTACTAATTTAGGGTAAGGTCATGTATTATGTATAGAAATAATCTAATGTTTCTTAAACTACAATTGTTAATACTTTTTTGTCCTTTATTTATTTACTTTAGTTTGACACTAACATAAAACTTGTCGAATTCAAATTTAAAGAATTATTTCTACGTAATTAGATTGGATAGTAGTCTAGAATGATACTATTAAACCCTGTAAAAACAATGTCAAAGTTATAATTGCAAAAAAATGGAATGTGCAAAAAAAATTTGTATACCTAATAAGAAATATAACATCAGCAGGTTCTTCATCACTTAGTTGCCAAAGAATATCACTTTACCTGCAAGTTAGAGACATAGATATAATTACAAAAGCAAGATAAGAATCATATAGTTTGTTAAGGTATACACTAATATCAATTGAAAAGTTAAGACTTGCATAGTTTATCATAAATGCGAATTCGATGATAAATAAAATGAAAAAGTCGAAAAATATCAATTGAAAAGTTAAGACTTGCATAATTTATCATTGGATAAATCAAATCAATTGGAGAATATAAATGGGTAAATTTCAGAAACTAAGAATGTCGTATCGAAAATCAGACATGAAAATTTGAAAGTAATTCTGAACTTTGTAAAGCAATGAAATTTTACATTTTTCAATTGAAATAAAGCAATAAATAAAATTGAAAACCCAATTTAAAAAGAGACGATCTTTCAATGAATAGGCCGGGCAACATTCATACCTGTGAAGTGTGAAGCAAACATCACACGGTTGCTAACCAAACAAATACAGCTAAATTACATCAATTTAGTCGATAATCTAAGGTAAGCAAACTAAAATTACACCATGAAAAAGAATCACACAATAGTCGAAAGAGTTGAATAATTACTCGAACACAGTAGAGTTTAACCACTCCGTTAAAAACACTATCAACACTGCATCGATCCCTCCACGTCTTCATGGAGAATTTCACATTTTTTTATCTAATTTATACTTTAAATACTAAATCAGTCGTACCATATCATGATATGCGATTTTAATATGGAGTATTTATTCAAAAAAATAGTGAAGATTAAACTTTTCTATGGAATGCTCAAAAAATTGAAAATTGATTTCTTAGAATAAAGGGAACAAATTTTTAGTAAAAAAAAAAAAGGTAACTTACTCTTAGGTATATAGTGCACATTGTTGCGTGCAGTAGGACTTTGAACAAAATTGATGAATGAATTAAATGTGATTGATTAAAAATGATGAATAGAATAAAAACATATTTAGACTATCCCCATTGGGTGACCACTTAAAAGGTGGTCACCCATTTAAATAATAAATTTTTATTATTTTTCAATGTTTTTCACCTATGCAATTTTTTTTCCCCATTGGTGACCACTTTGACCACCTTTTTACAATCCTCTCTCCTATTTTTTTTTTTGTTCTACACCACAATATAACTTCTATTATTTTTATTGTCATTCCATAAAACATCAAATTTAATTTACAAATAAATTGAAATTTATATCTTGAAAAAAAAAATTATAGTTTAAATAATTTAATTGGAAGAAAAAAAAAACCTAAAATATTAGATAACACGAATTTAACATACAATACGATTAATTAAAAGTACAATGTTACAATCTATATATATATATATATTAAAAAGCAAGTTGAAATAAGTTGATCTAACATATGAGTGACACATAAGTAGATTTAGCCTTTTATTAATCCACTTGTACACCAATCAAAACTCTCCAATTGGCCATGTAAACATCAATAATTACTATGTTGAAAAAAAATCAATTAATTTTCAAGTTTATTAAATTGAGATATTGTCTTATCATCAATTTACCATTCAAATTTGATTAATCATAAATTAAAAAGTTTTTTGACAAAAAATACAATATTTGTGTACCATATATGAATAATGATTAGCAAGCCATATATATTTTTAATGTAAATACTTTTTATTTAATTTTTTAGCTATAAATTTTCAAGCTTTATAATTTTTAATTTTTAATTATCTTAAAAAACTAATTTATATAAATACGTATTCACATACAACGTTACATTATTTTGAATAAAAAGAATAAAACTTTTAAACACAAATCTATTTAAGCCTTCTATATTAAGATATATTAATAAGACTATATTATTATTAATTTAATTTCGAATTAGTTTAACTCTGATAAATTAATTTCATCTTCTCTCAGTACAATTTTGTTATCAATTCATTTCAATTCAGTTTAACTCTAATAAATTAAGTAGAAGTAATATATAATTAAAATGAGATAATATTTTTTTATTAAAAAAAGATATTTTTTATTCTTTATTATAAGCTATGATTAGTTTAAATACGTGAAAGTCTAAAATTCTTTAAAAAAAATCAGATAGATATTTTCCTAAAAATTTGAAAGAGTATTTTGAAATAAAATTAATACTCGGTACATGCTTATAATATAAATTAAAAGACAATCTAAAGCATTTCTTGAAGCCAAATAAATTTATTTTTTTTGTAACCTACAAAACAAAAATCAAGAGACAACATCATTATTAAGAACTTAATATATAGTAATGTTTTTTTTACATTAATTATTATTATACATACTTAAATTTCAAGAATTCTAAGAGATACATTTTTTATACTCATGGGCATATAAATAATCATCTAAATTTCACATAGTCATACATTTCCTAAAAAAATAGTACTAATAGGTATTCATGTTTGTCTTATTTTTTAACACTATTATTATTATTATATTTTTGTGAATTAAGCGATTAAGGGCAATTTTCAATGAAATGGTGGTTTTTTTATAATCTAATATGGAGATATATTTGGTTTCTTATCGTATTAGATTATTTGAATATGTATATTGAAAATTTTAACTTTGTTTTTAGTAGAATACAATATTTAGTTGACTTCTTGCATTGTGATTTGTTTATACTAGGAAAATACAACAACAAAAAAAAAAAGTTACATTATGAGTTTTAAAAAATTTGTAAATTATAAAATAATCAACAACTATAAATATATATCTACATTTAAAAAAAAATTGAAAACATACTCAGTTATTCACTCGAATAATATTTTTAGTGTTTGCGTTCTTATGTCGAGTTTTACTATAGTTAATCATGAAAGGATCATAAGAAGATTGAAATAATCCATATAGATAAACTTTGTGAAAAATTATGAAATTTTGGTTAGTTGTTATCATCCTGTATTTTTGATGTTATTCCAAAATTCTTGAGCTAATATATGTAATTGAATAAATGAATCATTTTGTGAGCTTTATCAGATTTTGAATTTTTTTTAAAATTCAATGAATATTTAGGAAATGCGAAAAAAAATTCTTAGGGAGAGATAAATGATAAAGATAATCACAATATAAATATCATACAAAAATCCGTGCATTGCACGGGAGGCAAAACTAGTTAAGTATTTAATCATTTGTAGTGACAAAGACATTATGACGATTAATGAAAAAAAAAAAAAAAACGATCGTGTGACTCATAGTTGAAACACGCTATAGCTACTTTCATGCAATATAGATTTAAAATGAGATATAATGTACTCCTACCAATAAGGAGATAATACCACCTGCTGTACTATAATTATTTTTTATTAATTTTGAGCTTTATTGCAAATTTTTTGAGTTTTGTTATAAAGTTTGTGAGTTTTGATGTAAAATTTTTGAGCTAACGTCATAAATATTTTTTGCTCAAGAAATTACAATTTAGCTCAGAAACTTATAAAAACTCAAAAACTTTATGTAAAAACTCAATTAGTTATAAGATAATTGTATTACAACAGGTGGTATAATAGTTTTTGTATACTCCTACAAAAGTAGTTCCGCAAAATGTGAGTACAAACCAGGGACGAAGCCAGGATCAAAATCTTGCCGGGGCCGAATTTCTAAAGCAAAAATTTCCATATATTTTGGATAAAATACCTATTGACTCCGTTTTATTTGTTTTTTAAATTTATATTTGAATTTAAAAAAGTATTCATAAAACTATTTTCTCATGATATCAATATTTACATCAAAACAAAAAAATACTTTTGAGAAAAATAAATTTTAATTAGTTAAATTAGTACGAAGTATATTTTAGCTTTACATTTATTTAAAATAAAAATTAAAAACCTACGAAATCAAATATAGATAATATATATTCGGAATATAGATGGTATTAAATATATTAAAATTATCCCTAAAAAAATATTAAAATTATCTTCATTGCTGGATTATTCCCATAACTAATTATGGCTGAAAAAAACTATAATTTAAGAAACTAATTTTAATAGAAATGAAAAATGTGAGAAAATGATGTTAAACTAAGGAAATGAGTGTAAAAGTAACAAGTTAATGCATGAATCTTTTGATTATATAATGTTTTTTTCAAAAATAAATAGCGTTTTAGGTTGCAAATGAAAATATATGGGCAAATGGTGTCCACGTAGGATTGTTTTTGCACGGACCTAAAAAACGTCATATCGCGTGACGTTTTTGGCATCTTCAAAAATTAAAAAAAAAAAAATCAAATGAAAGAAAACGCCATTTGGCACGGCGTTTTTGGGTCCCTAAAACGCCATGCCCAATGGCGTTTTAGTATATGATTTTTTTTTTTGTTTCTTGTTTTAATATATATAGAATTGAATTTCAAATGAAAGTACATAATATACTCTCATGGTATAATGGTTTGGCTCTTCTTATTTGTTCTAATTTCTAAAGGTTGTGGGTTCAAATCCTTTCAAATGCTTGTATTTTTATAAACAATTTATGAGCTGATATTTATTATTAACAAAATAACAACGATGAGATTCGAACTCTTCACCTTCCAATCTAAAGATTGATTACTTTGCTAACTCAACTACAGAAACTTACTTGTTAAGTTACCTTAATTTAAATATATATTTAAAACCAAGAAATTATAATTACCAATAGAAAACGCCATTTGACATGGGCGTTTTTTACCTAAAACGCCATGCCAAATGGTGTTTTGTTCATTTTTAATTTTTTTTTTTTTAATTTTTTGTTTCTTATATTTTAGACGAAACTCGACGCGATATGGCGTTTTTGGGTTCGTAAAAAAAACAAGCCTACATGAACACCATTTGCCCCAATATTTTTGTTTCTCGCCCAAAACGCCATTTATTTTTTGAGGAAACCTTATTTGACCAAAAGATTCCAAGTTAATATATGAAGTTGGTTAAAAAAAAAAAAAAAGAGATATGGTTCTCGAACCCTTGACCAGGGACTTATAGTTCTGCTTTCATACCACCTCTGCTACTACATTTATATGTTCACACAGTCATACACATAGTAATTATTTCTAAATGACCACACGGGCCGCGGCCTTTTGGCCTACAACGTAGCTCCGTCACTGGTACAAACCCAAATAGATTTTTATAATGTACTCGTAATTAACTTCTTGTAACATCAAATGACTCTCGTATTTAACATCTTCTTTAGCTCTATGGTAAAGAACGAGATTTAATGTCAATTTGGCTATATACTCGAATTTACTCTTTGTAATATACTCCGTACTTCATTCAACGAATTATTGTTGTTCCTTACTTCCTAGTTCCTACTACGAATATAATTATCTGATCATAAATTTTCATATGAGACGGTTTTATGATAACCATATAATAAGACCTCTTATGTGAGAGGGGTTACAACTCCCTATTTAGTGGGTTTCTCTAATTTTCATGTAGATCTTACCAATAAGATGGACTTATCGAAAATCCATTACCGATTTGATATGAACATTTAAATTTATGCGGTCTACTCATAACTTAATTGTAAAACGGTTTTTAATAGATGATAAATCCTAGATAAAGTGTTGTTGGACGTCATTTTTCTCTTTTCCGTTAGTTAAAAGCACGTCTAGTTTGTGTATAGCGTTGACATTGCCTAAACATGCTTACCTCTAATCTTCCTAATAACGACACCACACACATTTTAAAATGCCAATTTTTTTTTTCTAGATAAAGTGTGCTTGGACGCCTTTTTTTTTTTTGGATAATTTTCATGGTACCATGAACTTTGCAATTTTGCCGAAAATATTCCTCTTTTTTTTATAAAAAGTCTTTGACCGATCAAAACCCGTGGCTACGAGTTCCGAATACGACAATTCTTTTTTTAAAATCGTAGATCTTGACAAGATCTTCGATATAAAAAAAAAAAAAAAAATCGTATTCGGAACTCGTAATCACGAGTTTTGATCGGTCAAAGTATTTTTACCGAACAAATTTTGACTGACCATATTTCCTGGTCACGAGTTCCGAATACGGAAATTCTTTTTTCAAATCAAAGATCTTGTCCATATCTACGATTTTAAAAAAAGAATTTTCGTATTCGGAACTCGTAGCCACGAGTTTTGATCGGTCAAAGACTTTTTATCACAAAAGAGGGGTATTATAGACAAAATTGCAAATCTCAGAATTACGGTGGGAGTTATCTTTTTTTTTTTTTTTTTATTGGCTAGAGAGATTAAGGACGATATCTAGTGTAATTTTAAGCACAAACAGTCGGATACGATTAAAATAACGATAATTTTTGGACCGACACGACACATTGCATAATAACCCATGAATTAGGCCCAGTTATATAGATTTGAAAATAAGTTAGGATTGGGCTGGGCCATAAAGTTTAAGAATTTAGTTTAATTATGCTTCCCTACGTTTGTTCCTCGTTCTTACAATTTGTGCTCAATTTTCACGTTTTCAACTATTAAAATTTGCATATTACAAATTCTTGTATAAAATCACCTTATTTGAAGTTAAAATAAGACCACATTACATATAGTTGATAGTGACCACTTATATTAATTTGATAACGTTTTTATTGGTGATAGTAATCATTTATCGTAGTACCTAATTTGATATATTTCGTATTCCTTTAATCATGGATAGTAACTGTTTTTATTGTGTTACCATTTTAATATTATTTGTAACCAATTAATGTTTAATTGT
>JAUEKU010228055.1:0-15865 GCA_032274805.1 Gypsophila paniculata | reverse complement strand
TTATTTTATTTACCAATTTGGTCATTTGGCCCAAAAAGTTGTGGATTAAAAGTACGTACATGACGGTCACTTTTACTCACGAATAGACTGTTTGAGGATTTAAGAAAAGTATAATACCATATTTGTCATAAATAATCACTGTTTTAAAGTAAAAGTATTTCTTGAATGTCATAATTAAATGACAGTACACTTCCTAACACTTCACTAATTACAGAAAAAAATAAAAGTGTAGTGAATTTCCTAAGCACCCTTCCATAAGTCAAGTATCTCTTTAAACTTTGTTTCACACTTTTTCCCAATCTTTCTTGTGTACTGTGTTCCTTTGTCACCACTGTTTGGACGGTCTACAACGACTTTATCATTTCTTTAATACGGAGTAATATATACTCCCTACAACTGTCTTATTTTAATACAGTACTTCTGCAATTTGCATTTCTTACTTACTGACCTGTTTCCTGTGCTTTACTGCACTCATACAACGGTCTTATTTTATAATTTACGGGTTTTTATTTGATGTATTGTTTCATGTGCTTTTACTCCACTGGTGTGTGTGTTTAGTGTGTGTGTGTGAAAGTGCAGCTCTTTTGTGTGTCACTTGACCCTTTCTTAAAACCCTTGTGTTCTTTTTTTCATATCACACTTTCTCTCTCTAGAAAGGTGAAACTTTCTCGCTCTAGAAAGCAGCAACAAATAATGAGGCCAGTGATAGGGAGGTATCCAACAAGTGATGGAGGTGAAAGTGGTGGGATTATTAAAAAGGACAGAAAATGCAGAGATTTGGTGTTTCTAATAATCTTCATTGCTTTTTGGGTTGGTATGATTGTTAACTCTAGCTTTGGATTCAACCAAGGCAACCCTCTTAGGTTTGTTTCCTTTTTCTGACCGCGTTTTTCATTGAATTGTATACGTTTTTCAAGATATGTGACGGGCATTTTAGGAAATGTGTAGGTAGTATCTAGTAGTTTCTTATAATGGTAAATTGGCTAGCTTTGTTAAGTGTGTTGTTTGGAGTGATGTATGATTTGGTTTAGTTTTGGGGTTGTTTTCTTCATTGTGTGGATTATTTGAGGAAATTATTAGCTGTGATTTTGCAGTATAAGTTTGTGATTTTGGAATAATTTACATGGTTATAGTTGGCTCAGCAATTTTGATAATAGTGGCCCACATTTGTTGTTGTAGAGAGTTGGGTCAAAATGGCTTCAACTTTTGCGAAGAAGATCAGTGTTTGTCATATTGAGAATGACAGATCCAATTTTGGTTTAGGTGACTTGAAGTTGCCTGACGTTGACGACTATTAAACCTCGTATTAAATGGAACTTTTATTTGTTCGTCTTCATATGATACTTAGGCGCTAGTCTTCTATGTGCAAAGATTCTCTTGTTTTTCCTCTACTTTTGAGGGAAGGGTGTTGGGAAGTTATAAGATAAGAGGGTTGCTTTTGTGCATTTCCGTTTCATATGAACGCAGTTTACAGGCGGAAATTTTTGTTTGTTGATAGTAGTAATAGTTATGGAGCTCATGAAATGGTACATGAATTCCAATTCTTGAATATATGGAACATGGTTGTTCATATCGATCATCGGAGTTCGCACATAAATTACTGGAATGCGTTGCCTGTGGTCTGTATCCTTAAAATACTCCGTAACCTTTACTATGTGATTGAGCGGAAATTTGGACGGGTGGGAAAGGAAAGGAATCTGTTGATTGTATAATCAGCATAAAACAACAAATATATATCTTAATATGAAATGAACCGTGAGATTAGTTTACAAATGCTGTCTTTAGCTTCGTCATTCATAGGGCTTATCACTAAATTCTTACGAGTTACTTATAAGTATTTGATTTGATTCATTGATATGCCAGGTTAACTTATGGCCTGGATTACAAGGGAAATCTTTGCGGTGATAAACACGCCAATCCTGATCTCCGTGAACTGCAACTCAGATATTGGATGGATCCAAATCAGGTTCATGCAAGTGGAATGAAGAAAAGTGAATTCAAGCTAGCCGATGCGAGAAGCATTTGTCTACTGGATTGCCCTATTCCAGCAGAAGATTCCCTCGGTTGGGTCTGCGACTACCCGAAAGGAGATATACATCTCACTATCGATGAATGGATTGACCGAAATTACGATTACTATGAAATACTCAGCCCAGATATGAAGAACACCTCGATTCTGCTTCAAGGACCTTGTTATCCTGTCATATACCCGAGTGTTAATGGTAAGTCTGTGCTCTGTAACGTATAAATTACCTTAAACTCATCGATTATTGCCAGTATCTTTCTATTGAGTTCCTTTATCAGCTGGATATCTTAGGTCTTCACTATGTTGGTGGTTCTTATATTGCGATCTTTCTCTTGCCTTCAAGTTTTTTGGAGCTGTCAATTTATAGCTCGTCCGTCGAATATGTCTTTACGACATTGGGAGCAGATGGGTGGAGTACAGATCAATGACGGTCTAGAAATAGACAGCGCTATCCACAGGTCAATCAACTCTCGATCTGCTGTCTTGAAGGTAGGGGACCGTGCTCTTGCATTTCATACAGTGATGATCATGTATCTTTAAAAGTATAACAAAGGGCTCTGCAAAGAGAGGTCTATTTCTTTCTTCTAGTCAAATCATTTGTTGAATATCTGCTCATGCAGAGATACATGGCTGACATCGGAAAGTCATGGCCGGTACTAATTGTTTGTGGAGGACTCTTGCCACTTTTCTTGTCAGTGATTTGGTTGCTCTTGATTCGACATTTTGTATCTGGGATGCCATGGATAACAGTCGTACTCTTCAACATTCTCATAATATCAGTCACAATGCTTATTTATTTAAAAGGTTAGAAAATTTCCCTACATTGTAACACATAATTTTCTGCATGTGCTGAATTTTCAGTTCATTGATTATCTGATATAATTAATTCTGCCATTGACAGCCGGATGGATGGGAAATGATGCTGTGACACCGATTGTTGGTGCGCATGATCCGTATATTCACATATATGGAAGGGTAGGTCTAATATCTATGAAACTCAATCTATGATACATATATTTTAGCTGACGTACGAGGCAAACTGCAGCATATAATATTGGGTGTAACTGCTGAAGCCTAACAAAACCGAGTGTGGCTTAATTCTTTAACAAAATGACAAATATGTTCATCTAATTGTCTGTAGACATTGCTTTGTCGTACTTTACTGTCTTAAACATTGTGAAGTGTACGAGTAACTAAAGCCAAAGAACCTTTGCTGTGTCATAGAGCTGTATCAGTACTCAAGGCCACATTGGACGATTAAATGCAAGTTTACGAAGGAGGATTGGTTTTGCTGTTGCGCATTTTCACATTCGGTGATCATAAATTTTGAAGTTTGATGGATTCAAAGATTAATTCATTATAAAAAACTGTGCAACAGGAATTAACTCATATGCGTGTTGCTGCTGTTGTGATGACTGTCGTTATGGGCATTTCCATCCTTGCATCTATTGCTATTGTTAGGCGCATCCTTATGGCAACGTCAGTTCTCAAGGCAAGTTTAACTCATTCTAATACGTTGAAACCTGGCACAAAACCTCTCATCATAAATCATCGCCAAATTATAAAAAACCAATCTCGTGTTTGCTTCTGTTTGCGAAAATAATTATTCGATCGTATATGGTTTCTCCAGATGACATGTTACTTGAATATGTTCCAGGTGGCTGCAAAGGTCATAGGAGAAGTTCAAGCTCTTATGATATTTCCAGTCATACCGTTTGCCATTCTTGCAATATTTTACATGATCTGGTTATCTGCTGCCTTCCATTTATTTAGCTCCGGAGAGGTCCGTCAAAACAATTGTAATTCCAACTGCTGCGCTTATGATCTTGTCTCAAACCGGGTCAGTTGTGAACGCTGTTGTGGTTACAGTGTTCATTATACTCCTCACATCGGAGTTGCCATCCTCTTTCACTTGTTGGGTGGTTATTGGGCGACACATTTCATCATAGCATGTTCATCTACCGTCATTGCTGGATCTGTCGCTTCTTATTATTGGGCTCGTGGTGATACTTCAGTAAGTAACCAGAGATCGCATTTGCAATACAACATTCTGAGCTTTAATCTGCAATGTTTTTCTTGTTGACTCTATTTTGGACTCACAATGCATTTTGTATTTGCAGCCAGAGATTCCATTTCTTCCAGTTTTTGCCTCAATGAAGAGGCTTCTCCGGTACAATATGGGTTCTGTTGCTATCGGTTCTCTCCTTCTGTCGTTCGTGGAGTCTATTCGCTTTATACTGGAGTCAATTCGCCGGAAGCTGAAAGTTTCCTACACTACACCAGACAACTGGTTCGGGAAGATAGTCTACCACTCTACCAAGTGTTGCTTGAAGTCTGTCGAGTGGACCATCAAATCAGTGAATCGTAACGCTTATATAATGGTAAGCGTAAATTTTTTTGTTATCTTAGTTTGAGCTGTTTAGGCTGCGTCCCTGATTACAAAGAGCACTAGTTGGGGAAAATATTCTGCCAGAGCTTTTAGACCATGCATGTCAAAGTAGACTTAAACCGAAAGTCCTAAAGAGAACTCAGGAAGCTTATGTCATTCATTTGTTAGGGATTGCTTCGTATAATTTTAATTTAAGTAATACCCTTTGCTTCTTTTTGCTAATAATTATTCCAATACTCTTCTGCTGCGGATCTGAGTGTTTGACACGCTTTTGATATTTAACCCCGATCAAACCACGATTTTAGCCTTAATTGTGGAAACGTTCGTTGTGGCTCATACAACCGTAACATGCAGTAAACTTCAACACCTTTAGAAAATGGTTATAATGTTGTGTCCTGGCCCAAATTTGATTCCATGATTCCACACGTCGGCCCTGGAACTCCTTGCGTTGAGTCATTGAACACTTTTGACGAGTTTTGAGTGACTTAAGCTAGCTTCTACTAAGACTAAATTACACCTGTGTACAGCAAATACGTCGCCTCTTACGTCAACAATTATGATTTGCAGATTGCCATCACAGGGAAAAGCTTCTTCAAGTCATCTGCCATCGCGACAGAATTGATTATGAATAACATACTAAGAATAGGGAAGGTAAATGTGGTTGGAGACGTTATTCTCTCTCTTGGAAAGCTGTGTGTTAGCTTAGCAAGCGCTTTGTTCGGAATACTTATGCTGGATACTTACAAGTACAAGGCTTCCCACAACAAGATCTCATCTCCGCTACTTCCCGTGCTGGTATGCTTTTCTACCTCCTAGTCATACAAATAGCTTTTTCACTCCTCAAAGTTGATTTTTGCAGCTTAAAATCTAACAAATCCTGAATTATCTGTGACATTTCTTTGTGCTATATATGAGGGGTGTGTGTGTGTGTGTGTGAAACTCACATGCATCATTTTCAAGGATGATGTTCATTGAATAATGAATCTGCTTACATATTATCGCAGATGTTCAAATGTGTCGTTTCTAGATTTTCAAACCGCCTTGGTTTAATTTGTTGAACATGCTTGTATGCAGATGTGTTGGGGGCTAGGCTATGTGGTTGCCACATTATTCTTCGGTGTGGTGGAGATGTCGATAGATACCATTATCTTATCATTTTGCCAAGACGCTGAGGAGCACCAAGGCACAGCTCAATATGCTCCTCCGCTCCTCATTGAGACCCTCAATGACCAAAACGAGACGCAAAGACTCACACAATGATATGGCAATTGCATTGAATCTCCTAATTTGGCACACTCACGACATGACTCAGGAACAAGGCTGGGTCATCTTGTAGACGGTAATTGTTTCAGCCATATGTCTTTCCCGTGTATATATGTCAATTGTTAGCGAAATTGATCGTTATGGCCAGAGTTTTGGTAATCGTCAGATCTGAGAGGAGGATATTCGACTATTCGAGTACTTAGTTTGTAGTTTCTATATGGGATAGGATATCAACTTTTGAGTGATGATGGGAAAACCAAATTATAATTATAGATATAAAAGAAATGCTACGGAGTATAAACTTCAAGTCTTTCTAGTTTACGCCTGTCATGTTTTTGGCTCACAAATATTGAAAAAGGAAAGTTATTTTCTCGTCCACTGGCTGCGTTCTAAGATAACCATTGCGGATGTCCACTTGCTGTTATTTTCCTAAAGAACAGGCCTGATGGTTACTACTTACAGTACTTACAAATCGTGCCAAACAGGCCCTGTTGTACGCAGTCTGTATTTTTGGCCACGACAGTTACCACCATTCAGCACTATTTTACTCCATTTTGCTTTTATATCGACCACTATCGCTCTGATTATAGCTACTTCCTATCCAAACGAGTCCTAAATAGAACTAAATTCATCTGTCATGTAATTTTCTCCCTTGGTCAAGACAGAATGTTCATGTTATATTGAAAACTGGTGCTCAGATGAGTTTACCGTTCTCCAAATGCACATCACGTAAGATAGACGTTTAAGAACTTCCATCAACATTCTACGAAGTTATTACTTGTTTTTGCATCAACGACAACCGCTTATGTCTAATTCCTGTGGAGATGAGTTTAAGAGACAAACATAACTCATTTCTCAAATCTGAACCTAAAATTCTTTAATTTTCTTTTTCGTGGTATAAAGAGAGCCACAATGGACAGTTCCGATTCTAACAGGTTCCAAACACACGTCATGAATACCACTATCTATGGACAGTTCCGTTTCTAACGGGTTTCAGACACGTCATGAATACCACTATCTGAATGACAGTAGTGACTTGCACAAGTTTAGTCATTTGCGCAAAGCTCAAGTTCTTGGAGCTTATAAAATCAAGAACTAGGGATCTTGAATTCCTGCTTTTTTGCAAAGCTTAAAGTCTTAGGATTGATCTCATCCAGTCGGATCACTAATGTCTTCCCGTTCTCTGCTTCCGTCCATTCAATAGACTCGTTCTCCAGCAATTTTGAAACCTTCATATTTATACATATAGGGAGTTGAGATTCCGATCCAAATGTACCAGAAGATATTGGTTATGCAGTTGAAAGCGCATCAAGAAAATGGCGTACCAATCGTTTCAGGCTTCCCTTTTGGTTTTGCCCATCATCGTTTCCGACACTAACCTTTAGATAGCGAATGCCTGACACAAAAGAATGTCGTGAAATCACATATGCTATTCACTACGCTGAATCACTGACGGGACTAATCTTTGTTTGGATAGAAAAATTGGAGGGATTGTCACATTCCCTTCCCCCAAGTCAATCAAAATCCTTCCCCTGCTCAATCCTTAATATCCTATCGAAACAAGCTCTAGACTCTTAAGTGAAGATGACTGACCTGGTATTCCTGCAAGATTAGAGAGATGAACTCTCAGTAGTTTAATGGCTTCTCTTGGTTCAAAGGTACTGAAGTCTAGCAACATCTCCTCATCTGGCCTGCACCCGAACATCAGCTTATTAGACCAAGATAAATCTTCTGTATCTTTCTATTTTCGAAAGGGGTGGGATAAATAACTGCAAAGTACAAGACTGAGTTTGAATGATTAGGAAAGTGCAACGTCTATGCTGAAACTAACCTTGTTTCTACAAGCTTTTGCACAGATTTTTCATCAGCCTCTCGTGCCAATTTATTGAAAAATTGACCCTGCAATGCCCACCCAGTCTCAGAAAACATAGGTAGGGAACGCGATACTAAACACAAGACTGTTGCCAATCTACTCATCGGAACCACATGAGAACTTCCAACCTATTTTATATCGATTACAAACCAGCTCGAATGTTACTGACCAGCATGAAGGTTACTAAACGGTATGAACTATTTAATTCAGCTCTTCTAGCATATTATTTAATCTTTCTAGGAATGTAAGTTACTGAAAGATGATAGCTGAAAAAACACACCAGCAACCATAGTCGAGCAAATGAAGAGATTTATCGTCTATGCTGTGTTGGGGACTGCACTTTGATTTACAATTACAGGACTGGGATACCTCAGGTGTTCTGAGACACAAATGTCATTTCAGTTTCCAGCTACTTATTGACTCTCATCCTCCCTCCTTTGTTTCCCCACCATCAGCGCACCTGCCTTGTGTCCCACCATGACTCAGTGCCGTCACTTCCGCAAGGCCAGAACCCACTCCCACCCCCCTTTCCACACCACCTCAATCGCCAGTTAAGTCCGCTTCAGCCTTCATCCCCCTTTTCCTCCTCCCCAACCACCAGCTCTCTTAAAATCTCTGTTTCTTCCACGAGACCCGCCCACCCACCAACATCCCCAGAAAGCTGTTGCACCACTTCTCAACCATTAAACAATTCTCTTCTCGTACCTTTTTGACTTTTAGGGTTTTCTGTGGGACTTTTAAAAATAATGACAAGGCACGTCATTTGTGATGTGGGTGCGAAGACCACATTAGAACTGTTGGTGGCTGTGAAGAGGATGATGTGACTGGGATTTGAGCGGGAAGGGTGGTTTAGTAATTGAGTTCTAAGGGTATCCTAACAAAATTATCAAAATGGATTGCATTTGAATTTCAGGATTTTAAGTTATGAAATTAAAATAAATTTTGCATTATGAAACACAACCTGGAATATATTGTATACGAGTCCATGTACTAGATACAAGAGTTAAGTCATTACCTCTTTCGTAAGCTTACTAGCTCGATCTTTATCTCCCTTGGTGTATGCATCAGCAGCCTGCCAATCAACCAAATGGCTAAGCATATTTGTGTCTTGAATGTTCGTAAACCATTTCAGGAGCATACAACAATATTATCCCAATGCCTCCCGAGAGGCTCCCGTTTAAGCAGGCAGGGAAGGTTAGATGTAAGGTATAACGGCCGCCAAGATTTTTTTATTTTTTTTTGAAATTATTAACAAGCTTCATAGCCTTGCATAAATGTACAGAAGAAAATGTAAGTTCGGATGCTCACAGCTTTGTAATATTCTTTCATGGTAACCCAGTGCTCCCTCACAGCTTGGCGAAGAACAGCGAAGCTATTCTCATCCCCCTCTTCATCTTCAAATCAGAGAAAGACAAACACGGACATCAGTTGAAACAGAGGTGACTAGAAAATGACTAGAAGTTCAAGATTAAGACACTAAAAATAAACAAGACAGTTTTAAAACCCTGTGAGAACCATGTAACGGTTTTCAGTAGTGCTATCCTTTCCTATTCCGGCAACGCGTGGGTGCATGCGCGCACACACAGACAGATAGCTAAGAGAATGTATAGTAGGTGAGGGAGCCGGGATTGTTCAGGACTTACGAGAGAATGAGAAATGAATTCATCACATATGGGCACAGGCATGCCTTCACTATGCTTTAACAAATCCCACCACACAAACTCCCTACAATTCTGTAGTTATGCCGCATTTTCTTTCGACACAATTATCAAAGAATGTGAATAGGTCATGGACTCACCAATAAAGCAGTATTCTTTTACAAGCATACCCACACTAGAAACATGAATTTTACGAATAGTCGAATTTGGAAAGTAGAAAATGAGGCAGTTCTAGAGGGTGTAACAAATTGTCGATGCTTAGCCTTCTTAAACTTATAGCATCTGGTCACTATCTAAACACAGGCTGTTTACCTTCTTTGTCATCAGTTAGTGGTTTCACTGCGACGAAAGACTGCTCCATTTCAGGCTCTTTGGGCGGTTTAACCACAGATCTCCCGTATAAAACAGATCTCCTGGCTCCAGCTCTAGGGAATATACGTTTAGGTTGCTCCTCTATCCTTTCAGGAGCAGTAAACAAGGATCCCAATATATCACTCTGCAAATTGCTTTTATCTTTACTTTTCTTACGTGGTTCTTTCCCGTTTTGCTTCAGCAGCCTATTCTCAGCGCCAAATTAACAGAAAAAGTATTAGACGAACTTATCCGCACATGCAAACTAAATTTTGAAACCCTTCCTTCAAACAGAATAGAAAAGAAAGAGAGGATACAAAAGCACAATAAAGGTGCAGTTCCCGCGAGAAAGAGGAAACCAAGAAAACCTTGGGCCAGGATCATCTGTTAACGGTTGCTTCTCGTAACAAAAATAGGGTCCAATCTCCTGATACCTTCCCTGAGATTTTTCAAAAAGAAAGGATCTTAATGAGAACGGTGGCTTCTGATAACAAGAATCTTGATGAGAACAGCATAAAGATGCAAGTTAACTCCCAGTAATTGTCTACAATGTAATGCTACGTGATGGAGGATTAATGTAAGTTTATATAACAAGCAATTCTTGCTCTCATACGTGATGAAGGATTAATGTAAGTTATTCGCGCTGACTGGTGGGCAGAAAGTATGAGGATTAAAATTTAAAGCAAATAAGTTGGTGAAATAAGTCAATAATTATAAAGTTAATCCTCTCGTATTAGTGAAAAAGTGTATGCTTCATCATCATCATCCTTTAGCCAGTTACAGAGATTGAAAATTAGCTTCAGGAAAAGCTATGTTAACTAGAAAAAACATAAAATTATCGAAACAACAGTTTCTTAATATAGAAAAGGATAACATGATTAACATTGTTCCTTCGCCATATGAAGCACTGCTCAGACCACGGTACCAGTAAACTAATGCATGGTTGAGACAGGGCATCAAGGTCATAAGTGCACATGAATGTTAAGGAGATTCAATATGACGATATTAATTAGCGTGACAGGAGGCAACTCAATTTTTAGAGACTGGACTTACACTTTCAGCAGAGCTGCAAACAACATCATCACTTTTCTCCAAGGTCGACGCTGAAATGTCAAAAAGTGTTTCCATACTCTATTTGGGGAAAAAAATGGTGCATGAATTCAGGAATAGAGTAACTAACATATTCAATATTGAGCAAAATCAAAAGAGGACCAATAAGTGTAGCCAATCCACCACCACCCCTCACCCGCAGATCAAAACAAATTCAAGGTCTTGTCGTTCCTTACTTGAAACTTAGTTTATGAGCTCACTAACACATTCATCGCTAACAGAAAAGCGCAATGGAATGAAGATTACAAAAATGAAAGAGAGTACATATCAGAGGATAAAACTTAACGCAATATCTTCAACCTTCAAGTGAAGGTAAGCTCTACCTTTTCCAGATCATACCCACAGACGCCTGCAAGTTCAGCGCACTCTCTACATTATATACGATACAATGTCATAAAGTAACAAGGCAAAGGAGTCCACAAATATGGTTTTAACAAGACGAGCAGGACAGAAGAAGAAGAACATCACAATCATTACAAAATAACAATGATATGCTGTCTGAAATTGTCGCTAACATAGCATACATATATTCATCAAACAATAACTTGAGTTACAAATTTGCAAATAACAAAGTATCTTAACAGTAAATGCAGCTCACCTAGAACTTCATTGATTTTATCCATGCCAAGTTGGAACCCATCCCCTAGCATTTGAAACAGAAATTCTCCGATTTCTCCATGGTCATCATCATCTTTGGCATTAGTACTACATGAGACTGCTTTATGCAGCGGAACGTTTGCTTCTTCGGGTACGCCTGAAGTATTCACTTGTGATTCATAAAGAATGACACCAGCTAACTCAACATTCATGCCTGCCTGGGAGTAAGCAGAAGCTATGGCCTCGAGCGACAAAGATGAACCAAACACTTCTGTCAGACTCTCCATATCCCTGTTACCATCTCCCATGGATGAACTCCAAGAGCTTGCAGTCTCCATGTCTGGAAATCTACAAACTCGAGAACAGAATTCTTAGGGTTACGACAGAAATACCGAACTACAGATGAACCAACTTACTCCATATAACATTTTAGGTACCAAACGACACTGAACCAGAGAGCCAAGCAAACGTGTTAGTGTTATCTGCAAAGTCGTATTCTTCCTCAAATCGAGTGACAGAAAAGTGCATTCAAGTTCCCTAGTTATTTGTCTACGACGTACCAAATAAGCCTACATGAGAAACTACAATATTCAGAAATAAGTAATCAAACAGGTCTACGCACAGAACCCAAAACTAAAATTGAAAATCAAACGACAAGAAAAACCGGCTTCATTACAGCAAAGACAAAGTTTCAAAAAAGACGGTCTATCACAATGAATTGTGAAAGACAACTTCCAATTACACTCTAGTCACCTATTGATTGTAGGCCCATTTATTGCCGGTCTTTCAACATGAAAGTGAAAGACGATCTTTTACAAAACTTACTCGACAGCAAATTTGATAGTAAAACAGATTTCTTTTGATCACATTCAGTAATTACGTCATTTAATGTGCCCGAACTTACTTCACTAAAATAAAATAAATGTCGACCTCACACCATTATATTTCGTAATTTTCAAGAAACTTTTAGAACCATTTCTTTATTCGCAACTTTTATTCTCACTTATTACCCCCAATCCAAACGAACCCTTAAGATACCATACTTCCACCCATTGTCTTGAAAAAGAACCCTAGTTGAAATTAAACCATTATTTTCGAGGACGAAATAAAAGCCTGAAGATTAAAAATTTAACGTAAAGAACAAATGTAGCATGCAATGCATTAAATTCACAAAAAATCTGAAGAAAGACAAAAAAAAAAAAAAGAAATCTTTTCTTGTTACTAAAAGTATGGTATATTACACAAATTCTACACTAGGAAAGAAATATGTACTAGGTTGTTTAGTTACCCCCTTAAATTGCGGGCATTTTCAGGTGATGCACATATAGAAATCACAAAAATTTAAAGAAAGACCAAGATACGAGTATTTAATAAGCTTTCATTTATTGTCGATCTTAGTACAATATAATGAGACAAAGATAAGTAAACTAGTGGTACGAAAGCAATTATACAATATAATGAAGAAACTATAGAATTAAAAAAAAAAAAAAGAAAGAAAGAAAGAAGAATAGAGTAAAGAAAATAGTGTAAGAAAGATTACTAAAAAAAGGAAAAAGAAAAGAGTGTGAGAGTGTGATGAGACGCATTAATATAATTGGCTCATACTCCAACGTCTACTTGGGAAGCCTTGTCAATGTGTACGGACTCTGTCATGTTTAAGGTATGTTTTGGTTGGTAAAACGGGTGTCATACCCTCGGCCCTGACTTCATACTTAAACGATGAGTTGAGCAACCACCACTTCAAATTTAATTGATTGCGGTTGCGGTTGCGGTTGCGCATGTCCTTATTTATTGCCCCCAACTCCCGTTATATCCTCCTCCCACTTTTTAAGTACGCCAGTTCTTTTTGCGGTTTGGAATTGGTACTTCACTAAATTGACCCAAATCAATTGAATTTGATCCGATACAAAATAAATCCAAGTAACTTGAAGTGACTTGAAATTGAGTAATTTAATACTTAATAATGGAGTATATACGTATATACTAATTTAGGTCTAATTAACCCAAACTCAAAATAACTCAATAATAGTATGCCAAAACCATACCCGCAAGTATTTGCTAGACCTAAATTCAATCTAAAGGGCCTATTTGCCAGATTTAGTAATAGCCAGTCCTCTTACCGAGTTAGACTCACCACCGTCTATATGTGTCAAGGGGGTCGTTTTCATCGCGTACGAATTTGATTACTAAGAGTTCTATCATATGGGATATAAAACGAAGCTAATCGTGCGTTGTGTCTAAAAATGTTTCTTCTCGCATCCAATTGGTGTGTTATCATCTACTCCTTAAGTAATAAGTACCACAGGAGAACAAGCTAACAAACTTTCACATAGCATAATAAAATTCACTTATTCACACACAAACACACACTAAAATTAGTAGACTATTCATACTACATGCACCTTAGCATGATGATCTGCAGTGCAAGTTAATTCAGTCAGTTGATGCCCCTACTGAACCAATCGACCGCTGAAGAATCTAATCGTCCTTGGGGGCTGTTTCTACATTCTCAGGCGGATCAGGTGGCTTCTCTGTCGAAACATCTTGCTCATCAGTCTCTGATAGGAATCTGAATTTAAGAATCTTTTGGAGAGATGTTATCGGCTTCACTTGCTTGGATGGTGCTTGACTTGAACCAGTTACGTATGTATCCTTGGAATGGTTTCCGCCGGAAGATCCTCTATCTTCATCAGCTGTGGATGCCGTTTCTGCTGGAAAACACATGGGTTTGACGGTGAGCATTGTTAGGATACAGTTCTGAAAACTACAAGACCATACAAAAACAGGATTGCACGGCTGGTACAATAAGATACAATGCTCTGAAGGTTCGCATTTTTGCATGACTATATGAGTAAACTCTGCATATGTTATCACTTGCCATAGCATTTGTGATGTAATAAAGCAAAATTGCTGACTAAGTTGATTGTGCTTCTTTTTATGGTAAAGTAGCAATCGTTCAATGCTATGCTCGACACAATTTTCATCCCGGGTCATCTGCAATACAGTCCCTGTCTGCTGTTAACATAAGGTGATAGGAACAAGGCTGCATTTTGTGGTCTCTTGATGACTCTTCTACAGTTCTACTGCCAAATCTTCACGCTCGAAATATTAAGGTAAACAGAAAAAGCATAATATCAGTTACCATTCTCTGAAAAGATTAAGCATGTCCCAATTGTCTCCTCATATTCTCCTATCTGCGTATAGCACATAATCAGTGAAGAGACTTATCATTAACCGTGACCGAGATTGCAGTTGTGATCTATTTATAAAATATGCACCATAATATTGTCATAGACAGAGTAGAAGCTAGAGCTCAAATCTCAACATGAGAAAAACAACAAAGAAAAATTAACTGAAAATAACATAGAAGAAGCAGCCTCTTGTCAACATTGAGGGCTTAAACGGACATAAAGTTGAAGGAAAAGGACAGAACAGAAGGTAGGGGGACGGAGATCCTTCCATTCCCGCTTCCAACTAACTATTCAAACAAGGAGAATTCCTATATCCAAAAAAGGGGTAAGGCCGTAAGGGTAACACTATCAAAGAGACAATATATGCTAAGATTAGCATCGATACTACAAGGAGAGACCAGAAAAGTACCAGCTTTAATTTGTCTCCAATGGTCAATATAGGGTTGAGCGTATCCAATCCCTGCACCAAAACTCCCCTTGTTACAGTTTGAAGATACCGCACTTGAAATCAAAAAGAGTTTCGAGTGAAACCACGGACAATTGCAAAAACAGCTATCAAACGGAATCTTCTGACACGAGTTCTGTAAGTTGTTTCCTCTAGAGAGTCTAAGCTAAGAAGGCGTTTGAATTGCGATAAACTACAGGTGGGGGGCTCAGCCGCTCAGGTGAAGTTTAGAAAAATGAAATTTCCAGATTACCGAAATGATACAGGTCTCTATTCATGTTATGTAATTCAAGAAGGATAAAATCTACGACTCGTCAAACAGCTCATGTACAGGCAGGCACGTCATTGCATCAAATTGTGTATGAAACAAATAGTTATTAAGATGAGCATCAAACAGTCTTCTCAAAAAGATAATGATGAAACGATTGAGCTGAAACTAACGAGTTATAGCGCAACTGGCGGAGATAGAAAACAAGTCTAAGAGAGTAGAGAGACACACAGAAAGAGTAAATGGTTCATGTGGAGGAATGTCAACTTGGCCACAGACAGCGTCGAGATCAAGAAGCACATATTCTTCTTCTTCTTCTTCTTGTTGCAGATGGGCATCAGTTACCATATCAGTATCCATCTGCATTGACTGGCCATCGACGAAAACTGATTAGGCAGTTGACGTAACCATTTTACAGCGCAAAATAAGGCTCGCCAAATTCTCACTGTCTCGATAGAATTTTGGGTCAAAAAACAAGCAATATCAGCATTTAAGAAAACCCGAAACCAAAGTTCAGAATTATCTTCCAAATATAAATTCGCGTAAACTCAACTGACATTCACAAAAAAACATCACAAAAACTTTGGTGAGACGGTCTCACAATAAGTTTATTGTAAGACCTCTCACATTGATGGTAATTATCTAGGTAGTTTTTTCTATTTTATTTAGAAAACAGTAGGTCTCACGATATGAG
>JAUEKU010227945.1:0-15865 GCA_032274805.1 Gypsophila paniculata | reverse complement strand
TTGGCCGAGTGGTTAAGGCGTGTGCCTGCTAAGTACATGGGGTTTCCCCGCGAGAGTTCGAATCTCTCAGGCGACGTCCTCTTTTTTATTTGTTTATCCCATCTTTTTAATTATTTTGTTTGTTTAAGTGCCTAATCACATCTTTCAAAGCCAAGGAAGGAATGTACCGATGTTAGTGATAGACTGATATAACTTTAACCAACGCTGACTACACCGTTCATTAACCAATTGTAACCAATGTTAGAGATGGATCAGGTGGTGATGCACATTGAAACAAAACTATTTTAATCAATTTTATATTTTCGAGTAGGGATAAATGAGTAAAAATGAGACCATGCAACTTCACTAATATAGAGAGTACAGCAAAACTCGAGGAAATTGCTAGCTAAATCGGCTTCTTAAAAATAAGGGATATCATTCTATACACTCGCATCGAGAACAAAAAATATTGAAGACATATATGGGGGAGCTGCTTCTTAGCCTGAAAATAAGGTAGCTAGGATTGCACAAGATTGGGTCAGATTCCGACAACCCGAGCCCCAGATGCACAGCACGAACTGCTGCATCATCTTTCGATATGTGATGTATGGAAAATTAGTAGTAAAAGGTACCATCTTTTGTGCTAGTGGAATCCTTTGAAAGCATGGCATGGGCTTCCAGAATAGTCCTGGGTGGTTCTATGTCCTTCGCTTGCACACTATTACCCAGCAATCGCTGCATTTCTGAAGCATATGTTTCGTCCAAAACCTGTAGTCATGTAATGTTTCATTCAGAAATGGTGTGCAAGCAGATTAGCAAAATAGAACAAGACCAAGTGACATGGATTTATAGCAAATATTATACTCCGTCTTATATGGAGTATTTAGTTTTGGCCCAAGATAGATCATTATGCCGGAAAAGAAGAGGTAACATACACGAAGAGCAATTCGCAGTCCCTTGTACAAGGATCTATTTTCTTTGCCATTCTCCAAACAATGTAGAACCTCCTGTAACTCAGAAAAGAGGTAGCACGATTTAGCGGAAACATTCAGAAAATCCAAAAGGGCATCATAAAATATGCATGAAGGTATTGCCGGAGATGTAGTCTGACCTGTCCCATCCTATCCCAGAAACCTCGGCATACTGTTACAAATACACAGGTTTCAAGTATAGTGTGGAGATGATCTATAGTTTTTATGACCATATCCTGTAGATGCTGCATTCGGGTCTGTACATCTGACTCAGCGGAAATATCTTTGAAGTCTTGGATAATTTTCTTCCATTTAGTTGCACTTTGTAGTCTTGTCTGAGAAATAAATTTGAACAAAACACTTTCAAAATCATACATAATATTACTCTCATGTCTCAAATTTTAGTCACGGCAAGTATAACACTCATACCCGGAGTTTGAGTAACATATTGATTGTAAGGTTCCTACTATTTACAGTTTCCAAACATGTAAGAAAACGGGAAGTAAAAAGCTATAAAAGCTTACATTTTCGAGAAGCTTCTCAGTAACAGCTTGTGTCAAGTTCCTGAACTTTGTTCTGAGCATAATCGTAACCTCAGTAAGACGCTCTCCTGGTACAGCATCAACCATAAAAGCACTCCAGGTCTTCAACTGTGTCTCAATCTTGGGAAACAATACATCAAGCATCCTTCTCAATGAATTCAAGACAATACCTAGCTGGTGATTTTAGTGATCGTGTCAGTACGAGCATCAACAATCCAATACAGCTAAATAAGTGCATATTTTATAGCTTATATATGCAAGGGAAGACGATGGACATATGCAATAAAAGAAGCCAAAAAGAGGCAGAAAGAGAGAAATGGAGAGAATGTATTTACATCTGCAGGCACTGAATAGTAACTGTCAGCTCTTTTGGCAAATTTCTGAACATATTTGAGGCCCAGATTGGCGAGATTGTCCTTCAATGGTGACAGAACATCAGCATATTGCTTCTCCAGGGCCTCCACTAAAGCATTCTGAACATCTGCCATGACCTGAAATAAAGAAAATAAAACCAGAATAATCAGTGCACTAAATAGTTGATATCTATTTAGTCTCCATATAATATTAACACGTGATCACCTTTGTCAAAAATCTTCTTGATCGAGTAGTTAATTCACCGCCGAGCGACTCCAATTAAACATTTAATTTCGACATAAGAGGAAAAAAAATATGGTTTGAAACTTGAAAGTGTCCTTTAAGACGCATACTACAATGTTTCTTGTAATCATGTAATCTATTTCCATTTCAAATGGAGTAGAAGACATCATTTTTGAAGGGCTACTGATGAAGCCTATAGAGTGTGCATTTGTTTTCCTTCGACTGGACTGTAGATCATGAAGTACAAAGTACAAACCATCGCCGTAACAGGATGTGCCCTCAATTACTCATAATTCCATTATTTTTAAGGTGATGTGACCAGCAACTGAAATCCGTCAAAGGAAGAGCACAAAGTTTGACTTACATTCTCCAATACAAAAGCGTATTGCGGCCAGCGATGAACAATAATTTCGTAGTCAGTCAATGTCTGCCTCAACTGATCATATATTTCATCAATTAAAGGACTTGTTAGCTGTTGAGTTTTGAAAGTAGAGCCTTTTACCTGACAGCAAAAGTACATGAAATAATTATATCAATTGTAGTATTGTCAGCGTTACTGCATATGAAAAGAGCCAAAATATGGTGCCCCTGATGCTGACGACTTCGACATAAATACTCAGGAGTTAGAAAGGAGGAAATTTCTATAAGATTTTTAAAAAGGCAATTACAACAAGGAAATTAAGGGGTGTGACTTTTACCACGCTCAATTTGCAGGTATCAAGCAAAGAACCATGCTTTGATTTAATCCAGTTACTTATGTAATAGCCGAATATATCCTTCGCATCAACTCCGCCCTTGATATGGCTGGAAACAGAATTAATTGTTAAAAAAACAAAATAAATAAAACTGACATTTGATGATTAATTACTTAATAACATGGGGAAACATACTTGATATTCCACGAAGCAAGATCTCTTTCAAAGTCTGCAACAGCTATGACAAGGTCAGTGACAGGAGATGAGGGTCCAGTCGGTGGACATGCCTTAAGAAAGCTACGCAGCCTTGCGGCGAGCTCAACACTATATATTGATGAGGTAAGATTGGGAAGATCCAAGAAGCTGCAAGAAATAAAGAAACAGAGAGTCAGGGTAAGATAGACGGGAAATAAATAAGGGCAATGCATTGTTTAGCACTAATTACTTCCGTGAAATGACACTGAAAGCGAGGCAAACACTACTAGCAAACAGATGGGAACCTGGCGGAGGTTATTTAGATAAAAATTTGGGTACCTTGGAAGTACACTCTGATCGTTAATATCTATGTCAGTATATATTTCATTTTTCACCGTCAGACAAATCGATCTCATCTTCTGGTATGCAGTTGTCAAAGTCACAACATCAACTGCGGCACCCTCATTAGTGAAGACACAGTCGTCTATTTCTTCCAAATGTCTTCTTGACCTCCTCTTTGCAGCAACCTGAAAAGTGGTCTCACCATTATAGACTTCCAATAAATGTTACGATTTCCTCAAAAAAAAATGTTGCAAGGATTCAGAAGTAAAAGAGAAACAGTAAGATTGAGTCAAATTACCGCACCTGGAAGTGTTTACACAGTTTCAACCTTGCTTCAGGAGAAAGTAGGTCATGCTGAAGACCGTAAAGTTTAACTGCAGGGGCTAAAGCAGGAGCAACAACTCTAGTTGACTTGAATACATCAGCCAACCCAGACAGAGCTTGTTCATCCAGGGACTTGTAGTTCTCGAAAACCAAAGCAAGAATCTCCTCAATTTTATCGGACATTTCTCCTAGAATGCGTTTCTGATATAATTAAAACATCAGGAATAGTTAACAATAAATGAAGGAACAACTTCAGATAACCAACTGATCTAGAAGCATGATACAACTTAAATGATGCGGAGTAAAAGCTAGCATACGAATCAAAATGGCACAAAATTATAGACATACGAATCATCCAATTTTTTATATTTTAAATCTCCTTAAAAGTACAAAGCCCAAATCCACTCCTTTGTGGACAAAGTGGGCATGCAACAGTGAAATCAGTCAAATGCTTCGCTATGTAATGCTTGTCTTTGAAATTGCTAGCCCTACTAGTATACCAGCTGCACCGTCCATTCTTATTCTATCAAAAGGCTAAGATAAACCACTAATTCAAGTTATCAAAGTGTTTGTGAGAGTAGAACACATTTTGATCTTTAACACCTTTACTTTCAGGTAAGGATCGGAAATCATTCTGTGAATAACCTCTCTATGTTGATAATACAGGGAGTAAAGCATACATCCGACCCCCTACCCCTCTATATGCAGGACCCCCCTTCAGGCACTGGAATAATGTTGTTCTAAGGAATGAAATACGTGATATTAAAAATTTCATAACAAACCTCTTGGTGACTCAATGCCGTACCCTTCAGAATCACGGGAGACAGTAACTCATGAATCAAAACCAAACAATCTGCCGTGGGTGTAGCAACATCCATAACATATGAAAGATATCTGCAAAGCAACAGCGACAATTACATTTTCTCAAGTTAGTTGTTGGCCACACCAAAGCACGTGCAATATACTCGGGAGCCAGTCAACCAACAAATCAACTTAAAAGTACCTTAGCTTAGTGTATGCATCTGAAACACCATAAAAAGATGAAAATTCAGTCACAAGCCACTTCCATTGACCATGCAGCAGTAAACTCCTTTGCTGAAAATGTTGAGCTTTCATGGCAGTCTCGAGCACCAGATCATATGCCACAGTCTCCGCAACAATACCACACTAGAAGCACCAGCAAAGAAAAGGTAAAGTTATAACATTAGTTGAGCAACACTATCAGCATTGCCCATAGTGATAGCTGCAGGCTGCTGCAAAGCCCAATGAAAGTTTATTAAAAGTAACAATCTCATAATCCACCCTCTCCATCACCTTTAGTCTTAATACATATTCACAACATACTCAAAGTGATGGGAGAAAATATTTCCGGGAAAAAATAAAAAATAAATTAAAATAAACACAACAAAAAATGCGGGAATACCTTCAGATGGCTATTATCATCTTGGCTTGTCAAATAATTGGCATATAGTTGTATTTTGCCAATAGGTTCATGATCAGGCTCATTATATATTGGCCACCAGCGAACCTTATCATTCTGCACGAATCCATTCATCAGCAGACGTATTGGAGTATAATATAGCCTAAACTAGAAGAAGATTGTAAGAACTTACGCGTACGGCAGCGTCCATAATCAATGCAACTTGAGCTGTAACACATCCACAACGATTGCCTTTGGAATCCGAAACCACAATCATCAGGTCATCACCACGACTATCAGGAAAGCTGCACCAAAGGAAATCCATACTATCAGCACATATAGTATTCAAATACATAATGCAATAACATTAAATATACATACAAAATATGCGTTTCTCCTGATCCTGGCTGCATCCGCACCGCATCTTCATCTGCTGAGCTTTTTAACCGTATCACGCAGGAGTATGCCTCTGACAGCCACAAATAATTAAGAAAGTCAGGGAACTTCCTGGACATGTCTAGTAGTCACAACAGATAAATAACTTAAATAAAATAGCACGATATAATCCAAATTTCTAGTGTATATCCACGTATAACCAGAGAAAAAAACATAGTGTACTGACATACAAAAAGTTGTCAAGTCCTCAACAGAAGCATTCTATACAGATTCTTTAAGTTACGCGCTTCGGTCCAACTGCATACACTGCCCCACAAACTAATCACGGCATTCTGATATCTGATATGATAGCTATTCACAATTCTAAACCATTCAAGAGCTAATCTATTCATGAAAGCCCAAGAGATTCAGTCCCAGTCAAAAAAGGCAATCGATATCTAAGTCTTAGCTATCAAACAGATCTTAGTTACTGATGAAACTAGACCAATTGCGATCGAATATGATATTAAGATATCTATCGCCAGGTGAACTTCAACAGAAACTTGTTACCAGATGAGGACCTTTTGTTCAAACAGATTAACATACCTTGCACATATTCAGATACTGATGAAGTCGACTGAGAAGAGCTAAAGCCACTCCTTAGAAGACCAGCAAGGTCCTTCATATACTGAGAGCCTACGTGGATATATGCCAAACTCTTGCGTGAAAAAGAACCCTCTTTCGGTAAATTATGAGTTGCATGGACTCTCAGCACGGCTTCCCATCCTGAAGAGAGTTTTGACTTCACACTGTTGATACGATATTGAAACCTTTCAATCTCCAACTTGGGCATTTGTGGGAAACTGCATCCAGACTGTGGATCGAATCCCATCTTCACCTTTCGCACTAATACAAAATAATAATATCATGGTAACTATGAGATTCAAGAAAATTGAGTACCATTCACAGCTGTCAAAGAGCTTCAGTACCTTGAACTTTGATTCTCCCCATAGTTTTCTTTTGTTTTGGAGCTGCCGCTCCACTAATCAGTTCGGAGGTAGTTTTTGACATGACCTCCTCCTCTGACTGAAGAAGTGCATGACGTAAACTACCAACATAAATACAAGTTTATCAAAATTAGGCTTCTCCTAATCGCCAATCACCTATGGTTGAAAGCCCAAAAGATAGGGCACTCACTACCTTATAATGAGGACTCCACATTAAAACAAGTCGTGAAGATCACTCACCTGAATGCATCTCGAAGAACTACGCATTCACTGTCCAAGAAAAATGAGGCTTCTTTACGACCTTTGGCCCATGAATTGAGGCACAGCCGAATACAGGCATCATATGAAACGACTGAGCTCCATGGACTAAGGTCACTGAAAATAGTGAAAAGGAAGATATGCGTCACTTTACAGCCACTCGTTATTATCATGTGGTTACTAGTTACTACTGTACCTTGCATAATAATTGGGCAGGCGAGGTTGCAAAGAGGGCGCAGATGCTTTCTCATCTGCATCACGACGAATTTTGTTGTCTTGAGGAGACGACTCAACCGAGTAACGACCACCATAATTGCCATCATCAGAATCACTGTCCAAGTCCATGGCCGATCCAAACCCGACATTCCGGCCATTGACAGGCACAGGCCTCGCCTTTGGGACTGACCCTATACTCTTACCACCATTCATTTTTCCAAATTCACCTTCCTGATTCAATACAACGACAACAACAACAACAACAACAAAGCCTTAGTCCCAAAATCATTAGGGGTCGGCTGACATGAATCATTATCTGGAACCGTCATGTCACATCATAATTTACACACATTAAGGTAACATAACCACATAGAACTAACACCTAATAATTGAGTACAATAGGGTTTATGATAATTACCTTAGTAACCCAATTGAGACCACCATTCTTCAACCCACCCACGTACAAAATTGTTACCGGGTCTTGAATTTCACACTTTTAAACCATCAATTTATACACACTGACATTACCCACATCAATATTCGTCATCAAAATTCAATCTTTCAATTAAATTCACTCCTCCTAATCACATAAAACGCTTTTTATAATGTAAAGATTACAACTTTACAAGAAACGCATGTCGTAAATTGAGTGTAAAACACATAAAAATGAAAAAAACACGAAATTTTTTACCTTAATTTGGTTGGAGGTGTATGAATGAGGTATGTAAAACGGCAGATGAGAGAGTAAATGATAATTTGGAGAGTAAAGTGTGAATGAATGCTATATATTGTTTACTTTCACATAACAATGAGATGAGATGTATGTTACTTAAGGAAATATAACTAGTAGAAGTAAATTATGGAAAAAAAAAAAAAAAGTGAACTTTAGTGTAGAAAAAAATTGGGAGTAGAATAATGAAGGTACATTGCCCATGAAACCATGGGAAAGGAAGACTAAAGAAGAAGGGCAAAAGTTAAGAGACAGTGATGATCATGTTAGTACTGTCTGCTGCCTTATTAAACCTCAACATTTTTATTAACAAATATTCTACTTTTGGACTATTCGCGACTTTCTACGTGATTTATGTGACTTTTGTGTGTCTTGCACTTCTAATGTGAGATCCCTTGCTCTAATGAATTAGTATTATTATTGGTTCCGGGGCAGGTTTTGTTAATGTATATTTGTGATCCATTTTAATTGTCAATCAATTTAAAGTATTGAATGATATGAAATAAGTAACATTTTGTATCTTGTTACGAGTACTGAATTTATGTTTTTAATTATTAAAGAACTAAAGTAATTGAAACATATATTTGGAATTAAAAGTTGGACTATTTTTTAGCAAACATGCATCTAGTCTAGAGGAAGATAAAGAAAGAAAGATGTGAACAATTGCTCTAATTCTCTTACAAATAATTTGTTTATTTAATGTTATAATTATGAAAGATTTTAAGTATGTGTGAGTATATCTTTGATGAATTTTGCCGAGAAATATACACTCATTTTTAAAACGAAAATTTGTTATATAATCAAAACAAATAGAGTCAAAATTAGTGGAAATGAGATGACATTGGCATCATCGTGATAGGGGCGCTTCAAGCCCTCAAGTAACGGTACAAGGGGAGCGGGAGAGGGTAGCCGGTGTTTTGGGTGGGGTGAGTCATGAGTGAGATCATAAAGTACCTAATTTTGTAGGACGTGGGCCTCTCTTCTTTCCGTGATGAAAGGTACGCCATCTTCTCTTTGACTTAACACTTTGCTTTCACCACTAGTCATCCTCACTACTCTTTTACTATCTCTTCTTTATTCATATGTTGTTATCAAGATGCTATAAAATTATTGTTCATGAAGGTTATAGTTCACGCTCGAGACAAAATCATGCAATACTATTTTACAATGATCATTAACTTTTGTTCTGTATAATACACACAGTTTCAAGATTTGTTAAAAGAATGCATTACAAAAACAATTTTCGAATTATAGAGATCAAATTGTCAAGTAGAAGAGGTTTTGCTAAATTGCCATATAACAAGACAAATAGTATTTTGATCCTGACATTCAATATAAGAGTCACACAATGTTATGCATAGATTACGCACGAGAATATAACTCGATATAATACAATCGTCCAAAATGATAATGTATAAAGTCATAATAGTTTGTCAAAATATTTTGAGCATGATGTTCTAATTAATTGATGTCCACCATGAATTAGCATCACAGAGATATAAACCATTTACATTGATGATAGTTGATGCAAAATCGTATAATAAAAGTGGTCAAATAATTATCTTTTTTTCGTATTATAAAATTGTTCTTTGTCACATTCAATTATTATCTATATTTAAATTTTTTATCACAAAATCAATTAATAATAATCGATCGAAAAGAAAAAATACATCTTTACGATAAAACTCGTCTTTATACATGCGAAAACTCCGAACCAACTATTACAAGTAGTGAAATGACGAGCACGTTCGTTCATTCAAGCTCGTCTAGTCGTCTTAGTTTTTGCCAATGGACTCCTCTGCCCTCCTACGTAGTACGGAGTATATTATTCCAAGACACGAAGTAGATCAATAGCTATTCAACTACAATGAGATGGGCCAAAATTCGAAGATGAGAGGCCCAAAGCACATGGGTTATCGGGTATCAAATTTATGGGCTTTTAGCTGTGTGTTTTTGGGTTTATGATTTTCAGTTTTGAGCTCCATATGGGAAAATATAATTATGCGTATGGTAGAATATTTCAAATTCTTAAATTTTTGAATTTTCTTATAAAGTTTTTGAATTTGTGCAGGGTTTATAAACGGGGTTCAAAAACTTTACATAAATACTCAAAAACTTTAAATATGATGTATTACATCTGATGTATAGTCTTGTTATTGGAAAACATTTGAGTCGATATACATGACATGTTATTTTCACATTAAGTTCAAAATTAATGTGTTAGTGAAAACTTGTCTCATATCACATTAATTCTGAAAGACGAGTGATTTTTTTCCCTCATATTTATTTAATGAACAAATGCTTATTGTTTTGGTAACAATACTATTAATTGAGGTAATATATATCGATTGTATCTATATATAGAGCAAGGTTAACCGTAATTTTAAGATTATCAACAATGATATTCACTACTTATCGTGCTGATTTGTTAATTTCGTTATTCTAAAGACATAATCGTAGCAATAATTCAACAGTTTATTTGTAGTTTGAATATAGGATTTTAAAATCAGGACGGATGAATTGTGTTTTGTTTAGGTAGTGTTTAATATATGGTTGTAATTAATCTGTTACGATTTGTCTTTGAAATTACATCTACAATTGATTACTTTATACATGCGACCAAATTAGGTTAATAAGATATGACATAACTAAAGGCGATTTAGTTCCAATAACGTTTTTATTTCACGTAAATATTAATTTATACAATATATTTTGTTACATGTTTACGTCATATAGATTGCCTAGTATAACTAAGACGCCATATTTCGAAATTGACTTTCTTTTGTCGATGAAAGAAAAGATTCAACATATAATCTTATACATAACTGGACTATCACAGACTACCACTTAGAATAATCTTATTTCCTCAAAAATTATGATCATAATATTTCACTTTTTCAATAATGTAAAACAATTGTTCGTGATAATCTTTGATATCCATCTCAAATAAATTATTCAGTAACAAATGATCAAAAAGGTAAACACCCTGAGTCAAAAATCATCATAACCGTTACAAAATTATCAACATAATTAGCGTGAGTAGCAAGTTATTACACGTGACCTAATTGCTTTGGTCAAAATCTAATATAATCGCTGCAAATTTTCTCATCAAAAAATTATGAGATACATTAAAAACGATAACATAATCCACCCGAAAAACCACAGAAAAAATCCCACATTAATCTCCCATTATCAGTGTTCTCCTTTTGTGTTTCTTGAATTATCAAAGGAATTCCAAACAATTTCAACCCAAATTCTAAGCAAGTTTTACCCTAAGTAAAAGTAAAACCCAACAACGTAGTTTAATTACCTACATTTCCAGTCGTGAATATAAATGCAAGTCTCACTAGCAACCAAAGTTAAAGTTAACTCCTTTCTGTCACTCCCTTCACTTCCTCTCTCTCTTTCTACTACCCCTTCACAAACCCTCCCTCTCCACTCTCCGCCTCTCTTCTGTCTAATTCTTCCATCCAAAATAAAATAAAATTAAATAATTAAAATATGAAATTCACAAGTGTTGATGAAAACAGCATTAAAAAGTAGGAATTAAAAATGACACAATATTTTGACCCGTCAATAACTTCACTTGTTTGTCAAGAGGACATCAAAGATTTGTGCTTTCCTGACGATGATGATGATGATGTAAGTAGATCACAGCCGTTGATTGAGTTGACAGAGCAAAGTGATGAGTGTGTGATGAGCTTGTTAGTCAGAGAATCTCAGTACTTGCCCCATTTTGATTATCTCACCCGCTTGCGTTCTGGTGATTTGGACTTGTCTTCTCGTAATCAAGCTTTTCATTGGCTTTCTAAGGTCCTTTTTTTCCCTTATTTTGTGACGTTTAATTAATTCAAGTCTTAATTATGTATTTATGTTAATTAAGTTGGTCCTAAGAAAGATGTAGGGTCTCAACTCTCTAAGCATGAGATGAGATCGTTGTATGCGTGCGGCGTGCGCTAAACTAGTCTATGTTATAAATGACATTTTGTGAAAATGTAATGTGTTTATTGTATACATACGACGGTGTTGATGGAACATGTACTCGTAGTAGGCCATGTGGTAATGCTGTTATGCTATCTGTGGTGCACTTAAGAAATTTGAGTAAAGTTTTTATTTTTATTTTATTTTTTTTTGTTAATGTGCAGGCGCACAGTTATTATAGCTTTGGACCATTAAGTTTGTGTCTTGCTGTTAACTACTTGGACCGGTTTTTTTCACTCAGGGAACTACCCGTGAGTTCACTTTCTACTTCTTTCATTTGATTATTTCCATGTTTTTCTTAACATTGTTGCTGATTTGTTGATCATGTTCGATATTTAAAATACTCCGTATTAATTAATGATGTTGATTAAAAACAGAGAGGTAAGGCATGGACAATGCAGTTACTAGCAGTTGCCTGTTTATCACTTGCTGCTAAAGTTGAAGAGACTTGTGTGCCTCCCTCTTTAGAATTGCAGGTTTCTCTTCTTCACTCCTTGGCTACATTGTATTTTGATTTCATTTAGTGCGGTCGTTTTTCTACTGGACACACGTAAAAGATTCATATATGGAATTATTGAGAAACTTCCTTGTGTGTGAGATTGTACATCTGATTTACTGCTTCGATTTTTCTGCTGATTCTTTTGCAATATACTTACATTTATGGAAGAGTAGGCACACGTTAGAAAGCCTGGCTTATATTTAATAAATATATGTGCGAACGAAGATATTTGATGATGTTAATTGAGTGATGTTGTACATGTTTTTAAGAAAGTTAATTGATGTTGAGGCAGGTGGGGGATCCAAAATATGTGTTTGAGGCAAAAACAATACAAAGAATGGAGCTTTTGGTGTTGGACACCTTGAAATGGAAAATGAATGCCATCACACCTTGTTCCTTTTTGGATTATTCCCTCAAGAAACTAAGCAATCCTCACAGCCTCACCGACAAATTTCTCTTCTCGACCACTAAAGTCCTCAATCGGTCGATGCAACTCATCTTATGCGCGATCAAAGGTGATCACCAACTACATTGTTCTATGAACCTTTATACTGTTGTATTCATTTATACATGTTTTGCTACAGTTTGGTCCATGTAATAAATAGGAATGCCCTAGAGAAATGATGCATATTCAAGTGATATTGGAACTGGTGTACTGTTACATCCATCTACATGTAATAAATAATAATGATGCAGAGAAATGTTTGATGGGTGTGGAAATTAAATGCAGGCATTGAGTACTTAGAATTCAAGCCTTCTGAAATTGCAGCAGCAGTTGCAATGTCTGTTTCTGCTGAACTCCAAGCTGTTGATTTCGACAATGCCAGTGCGTGTTTCGTTCATTTGGAGAAGGTACATTCAATTAATTTTTGCTCAAGTAGTCAGTATACTAGTATAGGGGTAATTACTTGCATTTAACAGGTTTCTGCACATTAAGAAATGTTGTCGACCTTATTAATGTTCTCTTTGGGATTTCTACTCTTTTTCAGGGTAGAGTATTGAAGTGTGTAAAAATGATCAAGGAAATGAGCAGAAGTGATGGGAGTATAATAGGGGTACCCCAGAGTCCAATTGGGGTTTTGGATGGAGGATGTTTTAGCTATAAAACCGACGAATTAACTTCATCTGTTGGTGGATCATCTTCTAATTCTACTTTCCAGATAACTACTGCTACGACAATGATAAGAAGCTCGGAAACTAAAAGGATGAAATTAGAGCATTAATCAATCATCTACATTGTCATTTAGAGGATGTAAGACTCCTACAATTCTACTTATCATCTTCATCACCGTGATCCTGTGGTAATAAGGGAGTTTAGGGGTACTAGTTTTGCATTTAAGACCAATTTTTTGGTGCATCGGGTTGGTTGAAGGTCGTGTCAAATGATGATGGCCCCTCCCAAAAAGGTGTACAATGAAGTCTACACAGTTCACACACAAATTGAGAGACAGAGGATCAAAGGGAATGAAAGAGGAATGTTATGATGAAATGAATGGGGGGTTGGGACAGTGAAGTGAAGAAGATTCATGCAACAGGCATGATATGATTATGTAAGAAGGGATGTCAAAGAATTATTACTACAACAAAATGCTCCAGCTGTTTTGAAGGAGGGTGTGTGTGATTATGTTCATGACCAAAACACCTTTACTTGGGTGAATTACAGATGTCTTTTGGTAACTTTTGGTGTAGAGATTATTGAGATAAAACAGGTGAAAGAAACTGGGAAATTCTTTTGTATTCCGTATTATTCTTCAGGTAACTATGTGGTAGTCCGACTACACCAGACGCCCCCATTTTGCTTTAATTGGAGCGCAATTATGGTACTAATATAAGCAGTTGTTTCTGTATGTGATGTGCTTTCGAGGAATAGTAAATTAGATGTGATTTGCCCTCATTTGTTAACAAAATCGGAAACAAAGACAAACGCAATGACTCTCAAGAGAGGATGTGTGTTTAAAGTGGTATAAAGTCATAGTCGTAGTAGGTCCGAAATGGCATTAAGATAAATGAGTATGGTGTGAGAGCTACTTTGCCATAATTGACGAGGTAACATGTAAATATAGCTTGGTAAGGTTAAAGTCAATGTTATTTATGGAACGAGTTTGTAAACATAGGAGCTTCATAATAATTGTACATAAGACTATAAGAGGAAGTGGGAAAGAGGGGACCTTTTGAAAGAGGGGGACTGACTAGTCAACATGGAGGGTTTACAGTTTACACCGCTGAGCCTTTTTACTGCTCAGTCTTAACCACAATGGAGCGCTGCGTACCCCATATGAGATGTGCCAGCTTTTGGCGACTTCTTTATTACTCCTACTTTTGGATTTTGATACTCCGTCATCCATATTATAGATTTTAACGAGAGCGCATGAAGGTTATTCATAATAGTAATTCATTATAAGAGTCCACAATAACGAGTACGGAGTAATAGCCTAGTGTACACATATATTGATCTAATAGAATACTATTAGTGCAATTTTCCTATTAATCTACTATGAATTTATATTAAAACCATCTTATTTTTTGTTTTTTTTGGTGAAAAAAACCATCTTACTTGGAGGCTGGATGTAAAACGTTATGAAGAGTTCACTTCGTTATTTAGGGTCTTATCTAATGTAAAAACTGTTTCATCATAAGAAAAGACGATCTTATACGAAAATGTGACCGGTACCTTGGGTAAGATCAAGGAAGACGAAGAGAAAAGGGAGTAGTCAAGAGTGGGTACATAGAAAAAAAGAGACAAAGATATGCAATGATGGAAGGGAGGGTAAAGCGGGGACCTATGTAGGAGATGAAGGGTCAATTCAACCAAACGGAATATAAAATGCCTCAACTTTGGATGACAGCTCGAAACGTCTTCGGGCTTCTGCCACTGTGTGTAGACTGTAGACTAACTTTGCTCATCTTCACTTTTATTATTACTTCTACGTAGTTAAATACTTGAATACCCACCCAGTCTTTCATGGTTTCGATACATTTCTGTACTTTGGTTGGTGGGTTTCTACATTGTCGCCATACCACAAATTGTCGCAGTTTTTATTCCTGCCTGCTTCCATCCACCTTCCTGTATTTATTTGTCGTCTTTTCTGCGTCCTCCTTTTTGGCTTTATATTTGTGCAGTGCATGTATTCTGGCCTTTTTGTCCACGTCCATTAATATTTTTTACGCAAATTTTTATTTAAAGCTGGTACATTTATCTTAACCTTAAGACGGGACAAATAGTAGAAATAAGACAAAAGCAAAATACATAGAAAAGAAAAAAAAATTGTTTTATATGCACAAGTGAGATGATACTTGATTCATTTTATTGTTAAAACGGATATATTCATCTTTAGAGAGACTTATTATTATTTTTATTAGCCTAATTATATCTATTCGTACTTTTACAAAGTACTCCGTAGAAGAATATGATAAATAAAATTCCAATCAAATTCTAGGTACAGAATGTACGAGTCTGCTATATTACTTGTGGAGTAATTAATACGATGAATAAAATTCCACCCAAATTTTGTGTTTTTAAAAGAAAAATAAACAAACATCAATTCTCTCAAAAAAAATAAAAAATAAAAATAAATAAAATAAATAAATAAACAAACGTCAATTATGGTTTAACCTTTTGCTTTCAATCTATCACTTCAATAGTTCAATTCAATCTTTGGGCTCGCTTGGGATGGAGGTAATTATTAGGGGAGTAATAAGACCAAAATGAACTAAAAAATGGAGGAGAGAAATGG
>JAUEKU010227834.1:0-15866 GCA_032274805.1 Gypsophila paniculata | reverse complement strand
TTCTGGTAATTACCCACTAATTATTACTTTACTTTTGTATTAATTGTGTTTGTTTTTTTGGTTAATTAGTTGATTTTGTGATTTGGGTAAGTTTAATTTTAGTTTAATATGCAATGTGTGATGGTATATTTGTAAATTATATTGATTATTTATGTAAATTATGTTGTCAATATGATTTTTTAATTATATGGTTATTTAATTTTAAAATAGTTTTTTAAGAGATAATTTACATTGGATTAAGTGTTAGTATGATTAGATACCTTCCTAGATTCATGGGTTTTGTTTAATTTTCAATCAAAAAAAAATCTTTCTTGGAATTTACTTAATAACTTAATTAAGAAAAGATTTTTTATTGTAAATATTTGACCGGTTTAGTCGTTTGTTTATTTTTCTACTTAATTAATGATTGGTAATTAACCTTTATTCACAAAATATCAACTCGATCAAAATATCATCCAAAATTATCAGCAAAATATAAACAAATGACTGAAACAGAAGAAATATACGAACTATTAAGTTGCATGAATGTGGGGCACAACAAATTTCTAGTGTCAAGAAATATTTGCCAAATGAGTAAGTTCCCTTAAAATGGGTTATCCGTCTTAATAATAAAACGGGTCAAATATTACCCCCACTTGTGTATATAAGACAAGTCTTTTGTTCTTCCCTATGCACTTTATTTTTGTCTTATTCTTAATACTTGACCCGTCTTAATCTTAAGACGGATATACCCGTCTTAAACGAGAATTTGTGTCTAATGATATGATCATTCAATACAATTGCAAAGTGTTTGGAGTATTACTACATAAAGAATTATTTGTAATTTTTAAAATAATGCATGTATAAGTTGCTTTAAAGAATCTCTTTCATTTTTTGGTAAATTATTGGATGTGACTTTCATTGGAAGCAATATCTAACTTACATCCAACTACTTAAGCTTTGTACATAAAATCATGATTTTTTAGTTGGGAAACTATTCTATCACATTCATTTTTCTACACCAAGTAATTTTTCTCATTTTTTTAACCTTAGTAAATAAGTTTGTACTTGTTCCGTTTATTTGTTTTCTTTCCGCTTCTCAAATTATGTGAGGGGAATTGCAAAAATGGACAGAAAAATAAATACGGAGGGAGTATTTATATGTTTTTTTTGTAACAAAAGTTGATATTATGATTTTTTTTTTTTTTTTCAAATCATGTTTATGATTATTGCAAATTGTATGTTAGTTATGGTGCTAGGTAAAAGCTAAGAAAATTGGCCTTAACTATGTTTTATTTGTAAAGAACCAACAAATTTTGTCTACGTAGATTTGAAGGATACGGAGATACGAGCCTATAGAACAAATGTTGTCCAAGTAAGGTCGTATGTATGAACAAATTTTACGATTGATAGATAGTTTGTTCGATTTTGCAGGCCGAGAGAAGGGGGAGTTGTAGTGAAATTCAATTCACTAAACTCATTTTTTTGGTTCCAAAAAGCATACATATACAATGGTGTGAGAAGACCCATCTGTGGTTGAAAAATGGAGAGTGGTACAAGCACTAGTACCACCAAAGAAAAGTACCCGGGTCTGAGAAACGGATCTTGGTTCAGCCAGTTTCGATATGGGTCGAACCCTTGGATGGCACGATATGTATACGGGTTCATCTTCCTCATTACGAATTTTCTGGCTTGGGTTATTCGGGATTATGGCCATCATCTTATGCCACAGATGGGAAGTAAGTAGTACGGAGTAGTATTTATTTCATCTTGTCATCATTGTAACTTAAAACTCGATTTGAAATAACATCGAAAGGGCTGTAGGATTCGACTTTTGTCTACAAAGTCGAGAGCGTGGCTTGACGTTCATCTTAACTTACATACAGGATTCAAAGAATGCCACGGTGGTGTAGAATGTTCCGGCACCAAAGGAGTATTGCGCGTCAGCATGGGATGTTTTGTATCCTTTTAGAGTCTTAGTTACCCGTGTGAAAAATGTTAATTATGCGTATTATGACATTGATAAGTCTAAGCAGATACCTAACTAATAGTATGGCGAGTCAATTTTCGTAAAACATAAGGCACACATATTTTTGAGGTTAACCTTGACAGACAAAAAGATGTTCTTTTTGGCAATGTTCATCTCCTCTGTTGGCACCTCGAAAGTGAGTGAACGCAGAGACACATGGCATTCAGGGTGGTGGTCAGCCAAGGCTTCGATGTTTGGAGGGTTCATGGTTCTGCCTTACCTGTTTCCTTCCTCCTTCGTCTATATCTACGGTTAGTTTACTCAGCATAAACGTTGTCCAAATTTTCTTATCACTGTCATTAGTTTAGGCCTGAGAACTGACGAGTTTTTCTCTTTGACAGGGGAGATTGCACACTTTGGTGCCGGGTAAATGTCTTTGCGATAGTATATCTAAGCATTTGACATTCAACTTACGATTTTAGCTTACCGTTTTCCTCCCAATTATATTACAGGATCTTTCTCTTGATCCAGCTTGTAAGTGTGATTACTTTCATTACATGGTTGAACGATTGCTGCCAGACCGACAAGTACGCAGAAAGATGGTAAGATTTTCCCCATGCAGCTTTAGGTTTCTGATAGATTGCCTTAATAATAGGTAGTTCTCCGTACTATCTTCTGAATTATGCTGTTCTCTAATAAAAGTCCTCTTTGGCAGTCGGATTCATTCGACAGTGGCTGCAGTAGCTGCGTATATAGTGTGCATAGTGGGGATAATCTTGATGTATTTGTGGTATGCCCCGGAAACATCATGTCTCCTCAACATTTTTTTCATCACATGGACCTTTGTTCTTCTGCAGCTGATGACTAGTGTCTCTCTACAACCAAAAGTAAGTGTCTTATAAAATGTCGATTCTCCTGGGTACAATGATGTTACAACTATCTGTGTTGCGGCTAAGTCATAATCGAATTTGTACAGATCAACAAAGGATTCTTGACTCCTGGCCTTATGGGACTTTACATAGTTTTTCTCTGTTGGTGTGCCATTAGAAGGCAAGATTTGGATACTCACTTTCATCGAAAAATTTCAATTAGCTAGAATTATTCAGTCACGTAAAATACGATCTATTTTGCTGTTCAGTGAGCCTGCTGGAACCAGTTGCAACAGAAAGGCTGAGGCTTCAAGCAAGACTGACTGGCTTACGATCATTGTAATTTCTCGTCAACCCTTTCAACCTTTTAAGCCACACAGTACACTGATTCTATTACCTCCATAGTTTTTTAATCTTCACATGTAATTTATACAGTCATCAAGATGACACTTTGACGGTCTATGTCTATATTTGCGTTTTTATATTATTAGAGGCAGAAGTTTCTGCTCATCCAGTGACAGTGCTGGATCTAGAAATGTTCAATTTTTGTTTGTGAGTTGACCGTGTATTCATCCTTAATGTTGCACAGAGCTTCATCGTTGCTCTACTCACGATAGTGTTCGCAACCTTTTCAACAGGCATCGATTCACAATGCTTCCAGGTAAACTATTTAGTTAACCATATCCTCACTTGACATTACTAAAAGCATAGATGAGAATTGACCTGAATTCGGACCATGAATATCATCTGTAGATATGGAAAAAGGAAACACAAGCAGAGGAGGATGTACCATATGGCTACGGATTCTTTCATTTTGTTTTCGCTACTGGCTCAATGTACTTCGCAATGCTGCTTATCGGTTGGAATACTCATCATTCTATGAAGAAGTAAGTTTCGCTGTCATAATAGGAAATTCATTACGTATTCTAGTATGCAAAATCTAGTAATTTTGTGCTAGCAAAAAAGGTTTTTGATGTGATATCACTAGTCATTGGAACAAGAAAATAGAAATTTTGGGTTGACGTCGTAAAAATGTTACTGTATTATACGAGTAGTTCTAAACAACGATAAAAACAAAGTAGAAGTAGAACAATGAAGCAAGAATCAGATATACACACATTATGGATTGTACTACCTCTATTTCCGTCAGTAGTCACTATCGTCTCTACGACTCTACTTATATATTACATCAGTGTGTGAAATCAGTCGTATGACTCGTAAACTCACCTCCAACTCAGAAAATTCACAAGCAACTCGATGTTTTGGCAGGTGGACAATCGATGTGGGATGGACAAGCACTTGGGTCAGAGTCGTAAACGGATGGCTGGCAGCCTGTGTATACAGTAAGTAACTAAATTGCCTTCAAAATGTCAAAGATTTTACAAAAAGGATGCTTAATTGAAGCTGAATGTTTTTGTTTTGTGCTTTATTGCAGTATGGATGCTTGTAGCTCCTGTTATACTAAAGAGTAGACAAACTGCTGATATTCCCTGAAAAAGTGGCTCATTTGCTACTCATTCTTTGCTACTGCATTAAAGTGCTAATGACCTGTGAAGACGGACCGAAAAAAGGGGAATGCAGATTCTCTATCCCAAAGGGCGTTCCGGTGTCCCTAGTTAAGCGGGTCGCCATGCAGTATCTGTGTAGGGTGTCCGACCTCATGAAAGGGACTGCGCGGCAGGCTCATATTTTGAGTTAGTACGGAAATAGGATCCCTTATACGTACAAGACGGGAATGCCTGAAAAGTTTTTGAAATTTATACTCTAGTATTTAGTTTGTATATAATAAAAGTAATATTCCTATAGGGTCAGTAATATATATAATTGGTATTCATCTTTAGATGGCTCTCATTTTCGTTTCATGGGACAAACGAATTAAACATGAACAATGGCGGAGGGCAACAGTACTTCACATATGAAATTCAAAATTCAATGACATTAGTTACTGGTAAATGGTACGAAATACGGCTATTATTAAGAAAGTTGTGAAATTACTTTACCTGTCCAAGGCAACAAAATAACTACGGAGGGTCAGAGTGAGTAAAATTTCTATTGGATATTTGGACATATATTGGGTCTGGGTCTATGTCAAAATACGATCGTCAGCAAATTTTCAACAATACTTCTTGCGTGTCGAAATATGGCAGGCTGCAAATAATTCAAACAACTATGCTTCTTAGTCCACAACAGTCAAGAGAGACGGTAAAAATAGGCATTTATTCAAACGTCGTCATTATTCACAGAACCAACATAAACGGGAAAAAATAGTAAGAGATACAGTACAATTTGATAAATTGTGTCCTAACAACTCCCCCACACCAAAAAAATCTCACTAAAAATAATAATCAGATGATACATTGATACCATACCAAAATACAGTATAGGAAAAATTGATACTACAATTCAAGGACAAGAGGCTAAAGTTTATCATGTGCAAACCCGTCTTAAGATGAACGAAACACCCTTGATCGCTAGCCATCTTTGGTTGTTATCTCTTTACGGCAGCAAAGTATATAGCATTAGGATGTTTCCGAAAGTTTTATCTTTAGAATGTCTAGAACATCTATTCCAGGGCAAGGCGAGTGGACAGGTAGAAATGAATTGATTGTAGTTGCACACTAGCAGAAACTAGTTCTTAGCCAAACGGGTTTCCTCCAAGTGCAGGGTTTGGTGTGGTGGCAGATGGGTTAAAGGAGCCAAATGGAGCACCTTCATTACCAAAGCTACCGAAACCCTGAGGCCTGCAGATTTAAGTCGGAATAGTTCATAAAGTGAGGCCCAAGCTAAGTATTTCGGCATGTAAAATATAGCATACGCTTCCTGCTTAACCTACAACGTTTTCTATTGAAGGTTGATTTGCATTTTCATTGGCTTTTTGCCATTTATGCAATACTGTAATTCCCTTCTATGAAGTGTGAAGTATTAGGTCAATGAGTTGTTTCGTGGATTATAAATCCCTCTGCACTCGGCCTTTAGGCAGGGAATAACAGAATGATTCGGAACTTGGAATCTTACACAAATGAAAAGGGCCAAAATGAAACCTAGTCAACCTCATTGGAAGTCACGCTGTTGCATACACTTCCACTCACTAGAGCTAGACAAAGCCTTATTTCAGGTGGAACTAGACATACATACCAAAATGGCAAAATTAAACTAATAAAGAGCAAAAGATGCATCTATTTGGTTTTCGCAAAAAATGTCATTCTTTACCAAGAGGGAGAGGGGAGGGGGGGAACACATCATCATCAGGTAGCATTGTCTAAACGTCAAACAATTTCTTACCTCGAAGGTGGCATATTACTGTGCACTTGCTGGACCGTGTATCCCCCTGATGATATAGGGAACAAGCATTAGAAGCAAAATAAACTAACAAACTCCGCAGAAATGTCAACCCACTAGAAATAAGGAAAAATGTTGATACAGCAAACTACAAAGGACGCACGAGCAGATATTAAAGTTGGTTACTACCTGGCAAGGATGGTGCAAATGATGGTCCATGAGATGGTGTTGCTGATGGATAAGCTGATGGCTGAGGTGGCATCAATGAGGGTCCAGCACCGGCAAGGTTAGAGGTGAGCAATGAGCCTCCAGGAGCAGCCATATTTGGCAAAGCCGTATGCAAGGAAGACATGGAAGGGAACTGCAACATATAATGTTGGAAAACCAAATGATTATGTTCAGCACAAAACACATCAGCAAAAATAAAAAAAAAAGTTACACCAACATTGTCACAGTTAATGCGTGAATCAATGACCTACCGCAGCAGTTTGTGCGGGAGCTGCTTCAGCATTTGCATCAAAGGGGTTAGCTGATCGGATTGGCTGAGGAAATGTTGGTGTTGACTGTACCTGCAGATAAAAATTTCGCGATAAACTATATGCACGAAAGCAGAATAGAATTAAACAAATTTTAAAAAGATGCCATAGAACAGAGATATACCATTGAACTATTGTATTGCATGGGAAATCTCATGGTAGGGACAAATCCAGTTTGCCAACCAGTACCTTGATTGGGAATGGAATAGGAAGGTGCAGCAAAGAGATCCTGTGAAGCAATTTGTAGCCTTCTTAGTACTCCGTTCTCTCCGTATGATTTGTTTAGCCAATATCAAAGTGAATAGTAAAATGAAGCAAACCATACCGCTGGTAGCGCTTGCCTTCTGTTGGCTTCAGCTTCTGTGGTTTGGACTGCGGGGGCTGGAACAGCTTGTGGTGCTTGTGCAATTGAATTGCCGGCCACTCCCTGTAAATTTCAAGCATATCAATAGCACATATCTGAGTCATTTACTTGTTTTGAAACAAGTACATTAAAGCTATTACTACGGATTTTTGGAAATTTTAGCCAATGATATTAGTTACCGTAGCTTACCTGACTAGGTAAACCGCTAGAATATCCTGAAGCCAATTGAGAAGCAAACGGCTGATTGACAACAACTGTAGAAGGTTGTTGAGGGTTTTGCATACCACGCCATTGAGCTCCACCATTTGCAGCCACAGTTGGAGCCAAACCATGACCGGCAGCTACACCACCAGAAGGATAAGATGAGACAGAGTTCAACGACGGAGTCACAAAAGCCCCAGGCAACGCTGTTGTTGGGGCACTACCCCCAGAATCAAAAAGAAAGTCGCCACTGGATGATGATGAAAACATGTCATTTGAAGGTGTAGGAGCAACACTGCCATTAGCTATTCCAGACACAGGAGCAGGAACAGACAGCTCCGAGAGCATAGATTCCAACGTATTTGAACTTGGAGGTGTTTGAGACTCCTTAGTTTCACGAACATTGTCAAAACAAGCCCAATTATCATCTGTTGGTGGGCTAGTTGCCTGTGTTACTGATTGACCAACAACTGACTGCTGAGCTTGTGTTGCAGCAACAGGCTCAGATGAAGCGTCAAAGTCAATCAAAGATGTTTCACTTTTAACCGCTGTCAGATTGCCATTATTTGATGCTAAACTACTGGAGGATGCTGTTCTCTACAAAACAGATATTTAAAGCATGTTGAGCCAGCAAAATTCATAGACCAGGTTATGGGCATATGGCTCAAGAGGGAAAAGGAAAACATATTTTTTTATAAAGTTGAACCGATAAACCAATAATCAGCCAATGAAGCGGACTTATTCTAAGTTGAAGAATTTTAATGTGCCTGACAATCCCTCAACCAAATTCGTCGTTTGAAAGATTGGTAAAGTTGGCTGCTGTAGATGCATCCTTAATCAAAATAATTTATAATAGATGAGCAATCTCCCTTAGTATCTCTATTTATGTTTATTTTTGGCTTTGGCATCTACTTCATTCTTCAAGCTGGTAGAAATTATTTATATTACTCTTTCAAACCGCCAATTAGTACTAGCCCAATAATTGACTACTTCAGGGCTCGGGATGTAAGATGAAGCCTAAGATCAGCAATTTATTTAAAATCTCGTAATAATATTTAAGATCACATAGGAGTAAGCGTTTCCAAACTAGTGATATCATAAGCCTACATTGTGCTTGACAACATAAAGAAACCAATAAGCCAAAACATGGATGCAACATTACCTGCGTAATCACAGCGCCGTCAGCAACCCTGCCACTGTTGGCTTTTGGAGGCTCGCTAATACGTAGAGGCACGACATTCTCCCCTAGTATATCTCTAACAGGTCGGACAGCGGGAGGGCTGGCAATATTGGAATCATTTTGGCTGTCAGGTGACCTGATTTCAGGCTTGAACTCCCCATCAGTACTGTGGCGATCATATGACCTTCTCCCATTGGAAAATCTATCTTCACGTCGCCAATCGCTAACAATACCAGATCGAACAGGACTTCTCCCATAGTCACTGTGCCTCCGATTGTCTTCGCCATACCCAGGGCTCCCTCTTACATCATGCCCAGGGCTTGGCCTGTCACTATAACGACGTTCATGATCATACGGAGGGCTTCGGGAACCACTACGATATGGGTCTGATCTACTTTCATTTATTACTTCTTTATTACCCTATAAAACACCAAAAGTATAGCACCAATGTCATGCAAGATATCTTTGCTAAAATGTATTTTCTGACATACAAGGATTACTTTATGGGAATTACCCCTTAAATGGCTAACCTTGTAATAAGAAGTAGATTGAATATCAACAGAACAGATGAGCTTACCATTTTCACCTGTGCAGGTCTGTCAACGCTTCGTTCACCAGTATATCTTCTGTCTACATAGACATGTTTGATAAAAGTTCGTAGCTTGTCGACATTGCTGGCACATAAATGATAATAGCAAAACAATTAAAGAGCTACAACTATTACTCCATTAAAGGGGGGATATAATACTTACATCATCTCTATTATACAATTGTGTTCTATTTCAATCTCTTCGAAATTAGCAATTATCGGACCCCATAGTGGTAGATGGCTAGACCTTGGCTATTTACAAATAAGCAATCCAAAAACTCTGAAACCCCCACCACAGGCATCGTAAGCTCATTTTGGCTTATATGGAAAAAACAATGAAACTAACCTGCTATCAGGGGCACGCTGAGAGTCGAACTCTTTGAAGTAAATTTCTTTTGCACGCTGAAAGGAGCAAAAAAAAAAAAAAATTCCTTAAGAAACCTAAAAAAACTTTTTAAGGATAACAAAAAATGTCCGTACATTACTGTCATCTAACCTCGTTCCCTCCAGCCTGAAGAGCAGCAATTTCTTGCGGTGAAAATTTGGCCATTGACACGGACTTGACTCGGTGGGTGAACTCACGGCTGAAAATGCAACAAAACTGTCAGAACCCAAACCTTTTAGCCTTACTCAACAGCATAACAAGCTTCGAAGCAATCCAAACAAGAACCAACAATAAGTAATCAGTTAGACATGGGAGTACTTACTGAATGCCGCCGCAAGTTGTGCAAACAAATGTTGAGAAGGTGATGCATACATATTGGGGACCCTGAATTAAGTAACATATATGTAAATACTTGTACATTTCAACATCTTAATTCCTAAGAGCTAAAAATGAAACACATACACTAGACATAAAAACATTAGAAACGTTAACTAAAATTGAAAAATGCCAGTCAGAGTTCCAAGAAGAAAACATAGCACAACAGCTAATAATACAGAGCAAAACTCTATAGATAGGCCTTATTCATTTGGATTTAATTTCAATTCAGTTCGGTCCTTCCATACAAAACTTTGTTCTTACTTCAGTTCAGTCCATAAGATCAGGCCATGGAAACATTTCCAAAAACCAACAGCAAAATTTAAAAAAAAAAAAATATATATATATATATATAAAGAAAACTTAAAAGAACAAAAACTCCTCTTCAGATAGAAAACTGGTTGCATAAATACTCATAATCACCTTCGGTAAGATACATCGTCCCAGATTGTTCAAATGTGGCTAGATGTTATATTTAAGATTTAACGAATCAAAAATATAGATGCAAATATACCATCCTTCCCCATTGGCACTATCAAAGGATGAGCGGAGCATGATACTTAACAAACAATAGTATAGGAATAGTGACGATATAAACAGATGGAGGAAGTATTAAGAGAAATTCTCTATTCTCCCTCAATTAAAAATGTTTGCTACCGAATTTTGGAGTTCAAATCCAAAAGTTCATAGATACAGCCTATCGGAATAGCATTAAGTATCCCGTTGATTGTAATGTGAGCAGAGTTTGTGAACTAGATCTATTAAATTTGTGGATTCTCCAGCCCATTCACAATTCAAATCGACCCTAAATGCACCCCTTTAGGCTCTACAGGCGACTAGGCGAGGCATACAGCTTAAAAGCATCGTAACTTTCAATTTTGTTTGTCGAGAGTCAAAGAAGAGTGATGGCAAATGTATGTCTCAGAATGAAACAAAGCCACCAAAAAATGAGCTCATTAATGCAATAGAGCAAATTTCTCAAACGCTGCAGCAGAACCGACACAATATCCAATTATCTACCACCAAATCCACTACAAGAAAAGCTGCAACAGTTTTTTTCGATTTGCACTCTTAGTACAATACAAGCAAAAGAATAAACAACATATCAAGCCAATTACAATAGCTCAAACGCGTGCAAGCACATCCATACAATAAACAAAATTGCAACGAAAAGAGATCATCATAAAAATGCATACCAGAAGATTGCAATTGATACACTTGCGATTTCCTGGCAGTTTAAGAAGACCTCGAATTATTCTCTCGTTTTTCTCATCTTCTTTCAATCTACTCGCCATTTCTCACTCAATCGCTGCACAATAATCACGCAATAACATCAAACAACAACGAAAATCTAACGATCATTCAACAAAATCGAGCATCGTACTAAATCAACTTCAAATTTATACTAAATTCAGCAAGAGTGAGTGATCAAACACGAGTTTAAGATTGAAAACAAGATCAATAACCTGATTGAGCACAATAATCTCCGAAAAACACCAAACAGCGACGAAAACCTAACGATCATTTAACAAAAACGAACATCTTACTGAAATTAACTTTAAATTTGAGCTAGTTTCAGTAGGAGTGAGTGATCAATCACAAGATTAAGATCGAAAACAAGATCAATAACCTAATTAAGCAGATTTAATCACATAAACATCAACAAAATCCCAAAAAAACATAACAAGAATCGTAGTTTTAAGTTTCGAAAATTACCTTATTAATTCCACCGACAGACGTAAAGATTAAAATTCGACGAACTGTAAAAATGTAAATCGCAAGAAATTATTATAATTATAAATTGAAGTTGATGATTAGTATACAAAAAGAACACAAAGGCTAAAAAAGACGATCTTTCGATTGTTATTACTTTACACAAGTATTTAATATGGCCTCGTTTATTATTAGTTTACGATCTGAAGGTAAAAGACGGTCTTTTATAAGATTCACGAAAGAAAGGGGAGATTGTTTGGTGAAATAATGATGGAAGATGTAAAGGTGTGTGTGAAGAGTACAGCGAAATGTGAACTGTTTTCTTGAGAAAGAAAGAAAAAAGAAATTGAAGGGAGTGTGGGTGTGTACTGTGTAACTCAGTTCAGTCGAGCAGTTGTATGTTGACTTGTGACTACTCTTGTACTTTTCGTCTAGTTTTGTCTTGGAAGATCCTTGGAATTTTAATTGACCCATATTTGGACTAGGTTGGTGTGGCCCAAACCGACTATTGGGTCTTTAAAACTGATCCAATTTTCAAGTTCAGCTCGTGGCGATCCGGTAAAAAAAGGTTAAAAACACAAAATCACTTGGTCCATCGACGTATTAGTCTTGAGTTGAAATTGAGTCAAGTCGGTTTGAAATCTCTCTTTAGACGTGCCACTAAGTCTTATTCGAATTGTCGGATTGAATTTTAGAAAATGGTTAATTTTGTTAAGTCTAATTTGGGGACACATTGAGCTTCTTCCATTGTTTATATTGTACACAAGTTAAATTGCCGCTAGATCGGCGAAGGAAAAAATATCATCATTTTGTTATTGATTTCTGAAGACTAGTTAGGCAAATTGTATTTTTATGTGACGAAAACAACTAATTCGCTTTTGCTAGCTCAACCAAAGAACAGCTCAAACCATTACACGAAAACATCAAATACTGAGTACATAAAACCATGAAAGGTAAATAGTTTGCACGAAACTTTTAAGTATTACGAGTAAGTCTCCTTTAAAACGGATAATCCGTCTTAACAATAAGACAAGTCTTTTGTTATTCCCTATGCACTTTATTTTTGTCTTATTCTTAATTCTTGATCCGTTTTAAGCATATCCGTCTTAAATGAGAATTTGTGTAAGTATTACTCCCTTAATTTGTTTTCTTCCCACCTCTCAAATCATGCTAGGAGATCTTGAGAAGTAGGAAGAAAGAAGAAAAACAAAAAGAGTTTATTTTTCATCTTTATTTTAGAGCAACGTTCAATGATTAAGACATATGGAGTATTTAATTTTGTCCATTATTTTAATTCTCGAATAAGATAATTGTACTTGTAGTGCTCGTAAAAGACACTAACGATTATCATTAAATGAACTGTTAACCAATGCCAAAACCTTCCTACATTATATAACGATTTCCCAAAAAAGTAACTCTTCTTTAAAGTCACTTTTTACATACAAAAACTTATTAAAAATGAAAATAGTAATGTATACACTGATACACTCTAAAATAAAAATAATAACGTATTGATCGAAACGATGGGAGTATAATTAATCAATTTCCTTATTTTTCTAATCTACCTTGCGCCCCAAGAAATTACCACTTTCACCTAGAACCTTCCATTACACAAACACAACTCCTTAAACTTCAAAGAACATTCTAGACAACCTTCCCTATAAATACACCCCAATTTTTTCTCCTCTTCATCAACCATTCATCCTTCATAATTTCCAAATTTTCCAAAAAAACCAAGAAGAAGAATGCCAACCAGACCGGCCGGTCCGATATCCCAAGACTGGGAACCAGTAGTCCTCCACAAATCACGGCCCAACTCGACCGCACTCCGCAACCCAAAAGCCGTAAACCAAGCAATGAGAGTAGGGGCAGCGGTCGAGACAGTCAAGAAAGCCGTGGGGGGCACCAACAAGAAACCTCCAGCGACGGCCGTAAACGCGAGGAAGTTGGAGGAGGAGACGGAGCCAGGGACGTTTGTTAGAGTGTGTCCGGAAGTTAGAACAGCTATTCAGAAAGCCAGGATTGATAAAAAGATGAGCCAGGCCGATTTGGCGAAACAGATAAGCGAGCGGCCTCAAGTTGTTCAGGAGTATGAGAATGGCAAGGCTGTGCCTAATCACATGGTTTTGGCTAAGATGGAGAGGGTTCTTGGTGTTAAACTTCGAGGCAAGGGTGGTCCCAAATAATTTAATTTGGGGTCGGTTTAGTCTGGATTTGAGTCGGGTAGAGATGGAGTTTATGTTCTCAGCGTTTGTGGTGGTGTTTTAAGTTTGGGTCGTGTAATGTAATGGTGTCTTGTTTTAGTGATCGGTTATATATGGAATGATCAATAATGTAATTATGTGTCGGATAGTGGTTTTTGACCTCGATTGTGATTATTATTATTATTATGGAATTTAACTGATGAAGGTTGTCATGAATCTAAAGTTATTGCCGTGAACATTTTAAAATTATTGCATATTGAGCAATTCAACATCATTACAATTTACAAATAATATTATTGATGATAGTAAACTCGATATTGTCATTCATTTTATTATTGATTGAGTAAACTCGTGTCTCCACAAATAGTTTATTGTGTCATTATAAAATAACTTATGTGCTCTAAATATTTTAATTTATTTGAATGAGAATTTACATGAAAAGTAGATTTTTTTTTTTTGATTGTTCATACTCAAATGAGCATTTAATATAATTAATTATTTCATCTTCTCTTGTAAAATTTTTAAAAAAATAAAAAAAATTATTATTTATCTTAATATTTCATCTAATAATACTCCATAACATGCTCACTTAGTACATTGTAAGAATTTACACCCAAAAATTGCCAATTTTAAATTGACGGTAAAAAAAAGAAAAATATTTACGGTAAGATTATGCTTATCAATAGGTCTAAGAATTTTCTTAGATCTAGGTTAATCTTTTATTTTTATAAAAATAAATATTTATTTATCCACATCTATTTACTTATTTTTTTGTATCATTTATCAAAGACTTACCAAAATTTTTCATAGACTTAGATTAATCCTCAAATGAAAGCTTGAAACTCAGGGTTAAGTTTAGACCTTGAAATTTTTGTAGATCTTGTTTCTAGAGTCAGGTTAACAAATTTATTTTTTTTGAATTAAATTTATTTTACTATTTTGTCTTTATTCTTAACCTTTTTTAGTAGACCTTATCAATAAACATAGTCTAACAATTTTCATCAAAAAAATCCCAAACTTAATTTCATCTCTATTTAGAAAGAAAAAGAAAATGTTCCTAAAAGTATTGGACACTCCTAGACTCTTAATTACTCACGCACCTTCAATAACCTCAGTTTCATCCCTCCTCCACGTGGCAATCACTCATTCGTCGCTCACTCGCCGGAGCTTCTCAAAAATGACCTCCAACACTGCCGCCGTCGCCGGCGATGAGTTCGTGAAAGGCAGCGTGCATCCAAACGGCGTCGCAGTGATCACTCTTGATCGTCCTAAAGCTCTTAACGCTATGAATTTAGGTCTCCATTTTCAATCATTTTGATTTTGTTTATTTCGCTCAATCAATTTCGCGTGATTATGTATAGTACTTTTTTTTCCTTTTTTTTTTTGTTTTTGTTTTGGGAAGTAGTTCGTAGTTTTTCAAGTGAAATTGGTAGAAATTAGCTGTGAAATTGTGATCTTCATGTTCATTGATGTGAAAATTAGGTTTATTTATTATTCGCTAATTAACTTAGGATTCGTTCTTTTGGAATGAAATTGTTTAAATTGAACTGCGAATGAAATCGTTTTGATAAGAACTGAATTAAATTGAACTGGAATTAACTCGAGAGAAATAAGCTAAAGTTGAATTAATGAACGCTTTCGAAATTATCAGTTTAGTAAAGCTATACGAGGTATCAAATTGAACTGAACTGAAGTTAAGTCTAAAAGAGCGAAATGAGTTGAACTGAACTAAACCGAAGGAGTGATGGTTTTGAGCTTTATATTCATCAATTTGTTATTTTATTAGCTGAACTTTTGAAATTGAAAGAATAAATGCTTTGAGTTGTATGTTTATCGATTAATTCTCGACTGAGATCATTGTATGTGTATAAGAGGTTAATTTGACTAAAATGTGATCATTATAATGATTATTGTGGCCGTTATTGAATAAAGTGAGTATATGAGGAAGTATTATGAAACGTATTCATGTGTAAAAGCATTTGTGTTTACGGATTTGATGGTGTAGATTGCGGATATGGACATAAAGTACAAAAGCTTTCCGTTGTTTTAGTGAACATTCGTCAAATTGTTTCTTGCAGATATGGACATGAAGTACAAAAGCTTCCTTGATCAATGGGAAGAGGATCCGGCGGTGAAATGTGTTTTAATCGACAGTAGTTCATCTCGTGCTTTTTGTGCTGGTAGGTACTCGAAATACTGATGTACCTATTCTCGTTTTAGTCT
>JAUEKU010227723.1:0-15881 GCA_032274805.1 Gypsophila paniculata | reverse complement strand
GTTCCCAAAAGATGCCGTTGAAGCATTTTCACTTCATCCCCTCCAGCATAGCCCTGAAGAAGAATAGATGAACCAAATTGAGCTTAAATCACATACATTTGGGTAAGCGTAGAAGCGATTCTCCTCAGTTTTGTTGCTGATGGACAATGCTCTATCCAACCATAAGTATCATTTACAATCCCCGCCTACATATTTCAAGGAAGTGGATTACGTATTTGAGAGCATTACTTGATTTAATGATTTTGCTTTTGCCTACTAATATATGTACACCTATTCATACAGCTTGACGCCTATGTTACATGATATGTTCCATTATTAGTGTAAAGAAACAGACATTATTATCATCTTCCTGAAATACAAGTTAAGGAGAAGGAAATCATATTTTATCCCATGGCCAGTCAACTTTTAAGTGACGGTTCCATAGGTGGGATTTGAGATTCGTTACTGTTGTTGTCTACCAGTTGTTAACAGTTAAATCAACAACCGTTACAGACAGCAAAGTCTAATATACCACGTGATGAGATATGATGGACTAGTGGCTATGTTTAACTTTTAAATATCACATCCCGAGCTCATCGGAAAACCAAAAGATAAAATGGCAGCGTAACTGTCAACGACTAGACTACAGGGTGAAGATGTTTATTGATCACAAGTTTGCAACTGATCAATCAGAGCTGAAAATTTCTTAACTGCCACAATGCCTAGATCAATAGCAAGTTCCTTCAAAAAGAAGTAGATTTTGCACCATCTTTCTTCATTAAGAAACAAAATGAGACCCCACCACTAAGTTTTAACTAACGCAACGTAAATAGCTAAATGGACAAGCCATAAGATCAAAGTATCAAACTATGAAAGTGAAATGGTGAAAGAAACTTCAATATGACATTACTATACTGGCCTAAACGGACAGCTCCGCCACATAAATTTAATAAAATTCAATTTTGTCTACCTCAAGTAGACAGCCACAAGTCCACAACCTAGCCACCTCAACATCAAACACTGATATTTCAAAGTAATTTATGAGTTTGATCTTACGGAAAAAAAAAGGTGGCGTAATAGGTTGGGTTGGGTGAGTGTGATGAGAGAGAAAAGGTGGTGGGATAAATTGAGTTGACTGAATGTCATTTATAAAAATGTTGCAAATTCACCAAACGAGGGCATTGCAAAATAGCAAGGGAGAATTGTTCCGTTCTCAGATGTTCCATAACACGTATGAAGGGCATTGCACATCATCAAGTTTTCTCTTTCAAAGCATGCCTAGCGGCTAGCGCCTTTCAATCACGATCTCACAAGGTTTGTGCAAATTACTTAAGTGAACATTACATACATTGAATATACGTACTAGACGGCTAATTTTAGAGCATAAAACAAGGAACCACTACATTGGTATAAGCAGGATTTGGTAACAGCCTCAAGAAATTAACAGCTTTACAAGAGAAAAGACGACGCAAACTTTGATATCTTCTCCACCATAAAATGGGCCAAGAATGAGAGCATTGCGCTTCAATTTTATCGCTTACAGAGGATATTCTAGCAGCTACAGTAGTCTTATACTACTACCTATACAGTTCAAGGATGAGATGCATCTTCTATGCGGCTGCTACCATCGCAAAGCACACACAAATGATTCTACCATATTCCATGTATCATTGTACTTTACTGACACAAATGTACCTTGAAAAAAAAAAATAAAAAAAAATATGCACCCCTATGCAAAACTAAGTTCTCTCTCTTATGTTCTCCGAAATGTTTAGCAATCCATAAACTGAGGATAATGTTCTATGCTCAAACTGCAAACTTGCAACCACCCACCAAACTAACATCGAAGCACATACCGCTCAACTGGGCAAACGGGACTTGCTAGCAGCCTCAAAACCAAACGATAAGATTGTGTTTAGAACTCCCGCAACTTGAAGCAAAATGCGCAATAATACAAAAATGCAGCAAACTGGAGAGATAGAGAAACAAAGAGAGTACCCTTGAAAGAATGAGGGGACAAATGCCGGAATGACAAAACCATTTCGAAAGAAACTCGACCATGGGAGTCTTCCCATTTCCTCCCCAAGTCAAATTGCCTACGCTTATCACTGGAACCGGCAACCTTCAAAAAAATAACTCATAATACACATCATCAATGATAAATGAACAACATCATATATCTCAGTGAACACATGGAAAAATTGACGATAATAATCTCAACTTTGCAATGTCTTCCATTTTCAATTCAAATTTTACATATTCTCAAAATAATTCCAACTTGTTATTCTGTATTAATTATTCCGTTCTTATGTTTGTATTTAAGTTAGTCCATCTTATTTATCAATTCCCATGAATCGACAAATACCTGAATACACATAGTCAAAAAATCCTGCAAAACTCATCACTTGTCTAAATAAATAAATGAAGTTAAACACATTTATTTGAATTCCCGTGAACTGCAATTGATACTAAAAAACACATTGTCTCTTGTGAGACCGTCGTACGGCCTATAACCCTCCTCATTTAATAATAGCAGTTAACGAGATATAAACCAATCAAAAGACTGTACAACAGTCTCACAAGAGATAACTCATCAAATACAATAAGACTTTATTCTTTTGGAAATTCAATTCGGTTCATATATGTCAATTCCAATTAAGCTCTTCCCCATACAATTTCGTTCCTATTTCAGTTTTGTTCAGAACAGGACCAATTTTGGTTCTTATTGTGAAAGGCGATACATATTCTTCTGAACTCTAATTTCCTACTTGTTCCATCTAATTGTATACGTTTTGATTGAAATATTTTCCACAATAAAATAAAAGCGTAGATACAATGGAATGCAGGAACTATTTAATATGCCTTCATTCATCGTAAATTTTACAATTATAGATTGTAACTAAAAGTAACCACTTTAATACTTAACGGTCGTCGTACCAGTGACCACTTTAATGCTTAATGGTTATTGTGACCCATTTATCAGCAATAATACTCCCGAATATTCCATATTCTCAGAATCTGGAATAATTGGGAGTATTATTGCGATACCATTCTATTAAAAGTGGTCACAATAACCGTTAAGCATTAAAGTGGTTACTTTTTGTTTTAACTCACAAACAGACCGTCGTACGAGAGAAATACAAGAAAGAAGTAGCACCACCTGTGTTGGGTAAAAAAGCGGAGAGAGTAGAGATGGTGACGAATACAAAGAGAGAAACTGTAAAGAGAAGAAGAAATGAAAAGGAGTGGTATTATTGAACGCTGTAATGCAGATAGTTTGGATATATTATTTGAGTGTGTGTAAGCTATCTCATTCACTACTTTCTTCATTTTCTCCATTCTTTCTCTCTACTTGTTTTCTCTATCAACTTGCTAAAGAAAAAAACGATTTTCTGGGTTTATTGAAAATGATTCTTTAGTCAAATTTAATGAAAATAACTCAACGTTTGCTTTATTTTTTTAAAAATATCCCAACATTTCTATTTTAACAAAAATAATCCAACTTTTATATTTAATTCACAAAAATGACCCAAAAGTCATTAAGCAACATTTTAATTTAATTTTATAAGTATTATAAAAAAAATAAATGTTTATTCCGTAGTATTAAAAATAAATTCCCGTAAAAAGCATATTTGACTATTTTTTTCTGCCAACCCCATTTTTTTTTTATATTTAATTTTGATAACTATGTTCAATCAAGTATTAATTGTTTTTAATAAAAAATTTATAATCTATGATATTTGTCGAATCTCGGGTTTTCCTAACCAAAACGTTTTAAAACTTTAAAGTAAGTTAAAAATCGTTAAATTAGTTTTTATGATTTTTTAGTTTTGCTTTTGAAAAATATCGAATTCAAATTTTACTTTTAAAAGTAGTCATGTAATATTAAATCCAAATATACTAATCCAAAATTATAAATATTAATTGTGATTATTAAAACTAAAAGACGATCGTCTTTAGCAAAAAAATCAAACTTTTAAATTTCTAATCCATGAACCTAAACTTGGTAAACTTTTTCTTTTAAGTTGGCTACCAAATTAAGAGGAATTGTTTTACAGAGTTGTCTTTTTGCTAAACACGGTCGTTTTGTAATTTTAATAATCACACTTAATATTTTATATTTTAATTAATTTAAAAAGTGGAAATTTGAAATCTCGATATTTTCGAAAACAAAATCAAAAAATAAAAAAAAATGTTTTAGTCAAATATGCATTGGACGGGAATTTTTGGCTAGGAAAAACTGACATTCGACAAATATTATAGAATACAAGGATATAGGTTGAGTTTTATTTTATTAAATATAACTTATAGTTGATTGAGCATATCAAAATTAAATACAAAAAAAACAATTGGGGTTGGCCGAAAAAAAATAGTCAAATATGCATTTGATGGGAATTTTAATTATAATAGTACGTAACAAACATTTATTTTTTGAAAATACTTTTTAAATTAAGTTAAAATGATATATTTGATTAATTTTCATAAATTAAAATTGGACAAATGACTTGTGGGTCATATTTGGGAATTAAGTAGAAAGGTTGGGTTGTTTTTGTTAAAGTCAAAAGGTTGGGTTATTTTTAGAAGATTAGGTAAACGTTAGGTTATTTTTGTTAAATTTGACTTTTTTTTAATGGTGCATTTCTAAATTAGTCTATTAATTTACTCGTTAGTCCATTCGATCGCTAATATAAATGCACGCAATCTCAGGTTAATTCTCTCAATTACCCATTAAACAATATGTATAAAGTTTCTTAACAATTAACGAGTTGAACATTATTAATGAATGTTAAAAGTACTTCTTTGACAGGTTTTTTATGTCTCTTATGTGATAGGATGATTTGGTGTTAATTGATTAGGAAAAAAAGTCAAAAAAAAGGCGTTGAAGAGGAAAATATTTAACAAAAAAATTTAGTGGTTAGTTTAGAGAATGAACGTAAAATTTAGAGGTATATTGTAGATTTTCAAAAACGTTGGAATACAATGTAGAAAAATGAAAAATTTAAGGGTATAACATAGAATTTCCTAATAAAATAAATAAAAGGACATTATATCTTGCAATAAGTCTCGGATATATCCGTCTTAAGCTTAAAACGGATCACATTTTGTTTTTTCCAATGCATTTAATTTTTGTTTTTATTTTAACTACTTGACTCGACTTAAGCTTAAGACGGGTTATGCATCGTAAATAAGAATTTGTGTTTACCTTGTATCCGTCGGTTTTTTGGAATTTCAGGTTATATTCGTTTTTTTCGTTATGTGGAGTCTTCGAAATTCCTTGCAGATGCAGTTTATGCGGAATCTTCGAAATTCCTTTCAGGTTATGGGGAATCTTCGAAATTCCTTACAGTTTATACAATAAAATATAGTTATGTGAAATATTGTTTGATTTGTCTTTGTGAATACAATAAAAATATCAAATTTTTATAATTTTTAATAATACTATGCAACTATACATACTTTCGTTCCAACATTTGCTTTGACAAACGTTAAAAAGTCAATGCACAAGTTAGAGTTGAATTGAGGAAGTATATACCGGAGTATATTGGTGTGGGTTTGTGCAATAAAATTAAACGTTGAATTATTATTGTAAAAGTTCACAGGTTGACTTATCTAAAAGATAAGTCAAACGTTGGATTATTTTTTTAAAATTTGCCTATTTGTATAGGACCGCATGTAGAATAAAACTAATTAATTAAATACGTCAAATAAAAACCACATCACTTAATATTCGGACTTATTAATTGGCTTATTATGTATCGAGGATGAGGCGCAAAAAGAGACGATACACAAATGCTCATATGAGATCGTTTTACGCGAACGACGGTCTTTTCGTGACAAAATGTACCCACTTTAAGGACTAAAGTAGCTATTTTAAGGCTTAAAGTGACCAGTTTTAGAGATGTTAATTAAAGTGGTGACCTTAAGCCTTAAAGTAGATACCGTAACTCTTAAAGTAGGTATCGTTTATCACGAATAGGCCGTCGTATGCGGTCATACACAAGACTTACTCGAGACGATAAAAGCACATTTTTGAGTACATATCAACTTCTTATTAAGTTACTGTCTTAACAGACAGAGAGTACGACAATACATGAAGCGATAAAATTATTTCACGATAAAATTATTTCAACATAAAAAGAAAAACAAATACTCCGTATAATTTTATTTGACGATAAAATTTATCAATTTGTTTGAGGAGGGGGTAATTTCAAACAACAACATGTAGCATCGCTTTGGCAATAGCTTCTCATTAAGTGTGGAGTTATATCTGAGCACAACTGTTCACAATTTTGTGGCGAACATCCTTTTGTAGGAACACAATGTGGTGGATAACTTAAGTCCATGGTGTTTCCTGTTTTCACAAATGAAAACGTACGAAAACAAAGGTTAGTTCAAGTGGTAAGAATTCTCTTATTTCAACTATAAGATCGAAGGTTAAAAAAACAAATGAATACATGTATGAAAATGTATGTATAACTATATATAGAGAAAGTTCAATCTACACAATTCTGAATAATAGTCAGATAAATAAATGAAAAGCATCCATCACTTGCTTATATTTTTATTTGGAGAATAAATGTGAATAGGACTTTTTTTTTTTTTTGTGAATGTATAATTTACTCCGTATTTACAAAAATCAATCATGAAGAAGAATATTATTGGTGACAGATAAAGCAATCTACCAATAATTTTTTTAACTCAAAGAAACAATTAATTTACGTTCATTGTCTAAATAAAAATATAAACGAAAGACTAAAACAAACTACAAAAACTAAGTGACGGTATCATTTACCTATAGAGAAAATAAGAGCTAGCACCATAATTAGAGTAAATTGTTGAGACTTCATAGCTATTCTTATATTATTAGATCGATTAGATGGAAAATGACTAAGTTTTGGGATGACTAAATGAGAAGAGACCGAGTGGTATTTATAGCATAAAGACTAGGAAATAACAATATAATGTGCATGCATTATTACCATATTATTACATATACGTTATGATCGGATATCGAATTGATCATTTACTTATCATGTCTTGATTTCAAAACTTTATTTCTTGATTAGATTTTTTTTTCCAAATAATTGCAGCGATGTGAAAAGATTGAATAGAGTCAAAAGTATTCATTACCATTGTAAAATTGGTTTTTTTCTAATTTTGTCATTGTAAAATTTTTGTTTCTATTATTGCCATTGTAGAATTAATTAGTTTACTTGATTGACATTGTTAACTTGTTTTACCTACAACAGCAGGTAAAACAAGAATTTTACTTTCGAAAAAAACAATTTAAGGTAAACAAAATCTTTTTCAAAAAAAAAAAACTTGCCAAATCCGTAACTAAGCACAAATACTATTACACAAGCGCTATATTAGCATGGTACGTTTGATGCCAAAAAATAGTACCCTATAATATTTTTCGAAAAAATAGCCGATTAAGTCGCATTGACAGAGTTGATGAAGAGTTTAGGTGATTTTGCTTTTAGGTGGTGAGGATGAGGGCGATTCTCGGTGATGGGTTGATTGTCACCGTAGTCTGGGAATATGGGAAGAGAATTTTCTAGCATAGGAAACAATCCCAAATCCCAGTATTACCGTTCTCCCTTCCCCTCTTCCACCGTATCCAAAATTCACAAACAAGAACCAAAATTATATCACCCTGCAAGCTCAAAGCTGCATGTATAGAGTCGAAAGTCGGGACAAGGAGATGAAATAACGTGTGGACGCATCAGGCAATAGCACAGAACAATAAGTCAAAACATTAAGTAACTATCGATTAAGCGACAAAGTCGACTGATTTACATAAGATGTTCAAAGACATGCGTCCGAGAAACGGTGGCAGTGTAGCCACTTGATTAATTGATAATCAGCATAAACTATATACAAGTTTGGTCTATTTGTCATAGAGCTTATTTACATAAAACGACTCCAGCAGCGTACTTAAATGGCTCCGAAGGTGTTCTCACCGCTGTAAGTCATGTATAGGAAACCATCTTCATCTTTGTGCTCCTCATATATAGCTGACATCATAGCAGCTGAAACACATACAAGCATACATCAGTATCAGCACATGAGCAAAAGATGAAAGCGGATAAAAATTAAACACACCCTCAAAAAAATCCTTCACATTTGTTACGTATCATGGTAATAAATCTATTTCAGAATTTATCTTAGAAACGGTCATCTTTGCTTGATCAGGGTCGATCCGTCATACAGCCAGCCAATGCAGCCAAGAATTCATGATAACCTCCAAGGTTTTGATAAATCGGTCGCGAACCAAAATTGTTTCGGGGACGATATCCAAATTGGTTGATCACTTGTAAACTTAGGTAGGCTACAATTGCACGGAACAAAAGAAACAACTAGGAAATAATCTCTGAATGGACAAGGGGATACGGAGCTTTGACATAAATATTAGGGGTGCAGGCGAGCAGCCAGCAGTGCATAAACCCCTGACCAAACCAGTCGCAAAGTTACCCTCTTCCGCTACTCGAATACACTAATGATCCCTTTTTGCTTAGTAAGAAAACTATTGAAACACCATGCCTTTATCCAGACTTTCAAGGCTCTGCCGCTGACTGAGAGAGGAACATTTATATCTAGTATAAACGGAAGTTTTTCCTCGTGCCTTTAAAATAATCCATAGAAAAAGATTCCGGCAATCAAAAAGCAGCATAAATTTTCAACCCTCACCTGTGGGTGGCAGAATGTTCTTTACAAAGATGAAAATGGCCTTCTCAGCACTGAGCTTTATCCTCTTGCGAACCACGTAGACAAACTGGCCGACAGTTAAATCAGCTGGAACCAGATACCTGCAACCACAAGGCATAAGAGAGAACAAGGAGATCCTTAAAACCTAGTCCAGCTCGTCGAGTCATACAGGTTCGATCTCAAGGGATTTTCCCAGAAATCTAAGCCGTCCAAGAGGATAATAGAAGTTTGGCCAATGCATTGAAACACAGTTATAAGAGTAAACGGATATCGAAGCATTTCGACAGTAAAAAAAGAAAAAAAAAACGAAAATACATTCAGTATAGTAATGCAAAAATGTAAATGAGTTAGGATTCAACAGAAAGAAGAGCATTGTGCCGCTTCACGCTTCACGGTGAGTGTGCATTTCTTGGCCTCTGCAGTTTACATTTCACAGCAAGTGTACAACTTTGGCCTCCAACTATTTTTATGATGGTACAATCAATAGATCAAAACAACAAAATATGCTTGCAAACTCACATGTAAGCACAATGAATTGTTGCCGAGAAAAGAATATCACAATTTTCATATCGAAATATCAGCATCTCACTCACAACAACACTGAACTGACAAAACTGTTGAAATTATAAGGGGGAGTGTATTGGAGAGAAAAGGGAGAAGTTTGTCGTTTAAACTTGCTCAATTAATAACAAAACAACTTATATATAGGCTTACACATAGTAACTATAACAATGAATTAGGAAAACATGGCAATATGGCATATCCCACATCCTCCACTATAACCTATTTCATGATCTCCACTATCTTAGTTTATCTAGTTATTAGAAATAATAATTAATGCCTTAAACATAAGAAACAAACTTTGACTACTTAATTAAAACATGATTTGGATCAATATTCCAACAAAAACAAATAGATGACAGGACTGCAACACAAATATAATTGTAGAAGCCATACATAACTGAATGACTACGTGCAAATCGTTAAAGAGTGGCAGCTGATTACCTAATCCAAGATCCATGCATGTATGTATATCAAGAGAAAACAATGACTTTGACTAAGACATTAATGGAATTTTACAGCAGAAAGAAATAATACTCACTTCTTTTTGTCAATATCAGGAATGTCACTTTTTTCAGCTTTCTCCACAATAACCTAGACAAAACAAAAAAAAAAAAAAAAAACAAATATTAAGGCATCGTAAACAAGTTCTACGAACTATTCATCACCCAATCAAAGAAGTCGAAGGGGAATGAGAAAGAATATCATACAGGAATTCTGTCTGGGTACTTCTCTCTAATGCGAGAAGCTTCAGCCTGCCTGCGCTCTGTTGCAATAGCAGAATATAAATTGGGTGTGTATCCACAATAAACAAATGAAATAAATCAGGAATATGACGATTCACAATTTCCATCTAACTAGGCAATAGGAACTATTTCCGATAAAAGATAAACCACAAATAATGACCCAAAACCGATGTGTTTACCGGGTTTAACTTGATTTTAAAAAATCGAATTAACACCTGAAACATTCTAATAAAGAAGCAACAATTTTAAAAGCATACATCATACAAAACCTGGCAACCGCAGAAGTCATAGGCAAATCATTGATAAAAATGAGGAATTAGCTCCGGAAATTCCACATCAAAAATACCTCAAATTTTCACAGCATACATTTACAATCCAAGATCAAATATGACAATTTTGGATATTTGATGCTTATCAAAATCTACCAATAATTTTCAACCACGTAAAATAAATCCTCAGTGGATAAAAGTATGAGCATGACATAAGTAACATTAGTTATGTTATTCCATCACACGCGAGGCAACGCATTAACCTCAATCATTCAAATACAATACAAAGGTATAGACAGCGGCAAAGTCTAAAAAAAGGTCTTTCACTATAAATTGTGAAAGACTTTCTTTTATACTCTAACTACATATGTAATATGCCTTCATTTATTGTCGGTCTTTCAATTTGAAAGTGAAAGATGGTCTTTCACAAAACTTAACATTGATAAAAACCAATCAAAACCTAGAAACATATAGTTACTCTACTTCATACATTAAAGTTTCCGATTTTGTCGCAAATCGATCAAGATACACTGCGAAATCACTAATTAATGTTACATATGTAATCCTAGTGAGCTTCATTTATTGATATCATTATTAAATAAAGTGTATAACCAAAACAACGGTCTCACAAGAGACTAACCCCTGAGAAATACAATCGAGCATTACAACGGTCTCACAAGAGAGTATTATAAAGAATGCTTAATCAAACGAAACAAAATAAAACCTTAACATTTTCTCATGATCAAATATAACAACAGAAACGTCACTCAAACATAGATCTGACGTATACTTCACTCAATTTTCACAAAAAAAAAACGCAAAATTCAAATCAAACACAAGAATTTCTCTAACACGAATAAAATTCAGATGAAATAACTCAAAAATCATACAAACAAAAGTTCTAAAGCATCAAATCACGCAAAAAAAAAAAATAAATAAATTGAAAATTTAAAAGAGGAATTACCGAGAGGGTGTTGTAATTTGAAGGAGCTCTTCGCCATGTCGAAGAAATTCACAAATCAATCAAAAACTACAAGTTCAATCGAAAATCGAGAAAATTAGGGTTTCGACGACGACGACGAAGATGATGATAATAATAATAGTAATAATTACAAAATTGAAGAAATAATTGAAGTAAATTAAAGTAAGATACTTACTTGAAGGAAGAAATTAGGGTTAAATTGATCGATGATGATGATGATGAAGAAATTGGGGGAAAAATAAAAGAGGGTTGCTTGTATATAAGTAAGACTTGTTGGGTATGATTTAATGGTAGTGGATAACCACTAATAATACTCTATATAATTGTTTATACCCTACAATAATCCACTTCTAACCCTATGCATAGGTGGCATTTTTTAAAAATATCGTCAAAAGTAAGTATATTGTGAGATCATATTATAATAAATTATTAAGAGATTATTTGTATAATTCAGAATTTATGGGAATGAAAAATATAAAATACATTTACGAAATGTAATGAAATGGTTACCAGATAGTACATAAGATCAATAGAAAGGGTACAACTATCGTGAAAATTGTTACGTAAATTGAAGATCAAGTTTGTCGCTAAATGAGATACAAAAGTTACGGAGAATCTTATCTCACAATAAGATATTGTGAAACGGTCTCATACAAGAATTAATAAATTATGAAAGACACGATGGGCATTGCGAAGAGTTCAATTGTACTAAAGTGAATTCAGTTAAACTTATCTATGAGAATATATAAGACTTCATATGTAATGTCTCACACCGGTGGTGAAATAAATAAATGTCCATGTTATAATGTCTATGGGCATTCAACTATTGTCAATTGATTTTAGTATGATTAGATTTTCATTGGACTTTCATCTCGGACACTCGCAGAGGTTTAGTCACTGTAATACAGTGGATTTCTATGGAAATGATTGACCGACCGTATAGGTTTAGTTGTTTGGTTCTTGTTATTCAAATTTTAGCTATGTTTATAAGTTGATCAACCAGTCAAAAACTCTACGATTACAAAAATATATAGAAAATGAAAAGAAATGAGATTAAAGTAACCAAAGTCCTGATTTGGCAACATACATGTGTTTTTTACTCTAATTGATAAGCTTGTTCGGTGACTTTTTTCAGAGATATATTGAGCAATTCAACGGCTTTATCGTATTGGTAATAAATAAATAGTTTAGTTTAAGATCAATATTAGAGATTGAAATAATTAACAAAATAGGGTTGGGTTTGAAACTATTTACAATGAAAGAGTCCACGTAGCTAGGTCCTTACGTTGCTTAACGACTTAAGGGTAGTCAACTAGCCAACGACTTTACTTCTCGATGTACAATGAACAACAATCCTTCTCCCCCTAATTTTTACAACAGGAGCTAGGTCGCTAGTCGAGTAGTCAGCTAAGTGACTACCCTCAAGTCGGTTGAACAACGTAGTGACTTGCCTACATAAATACTTAGGAACTTTGCTTTAGAAGGGGTGTCCGGCGGGAGTGGAACCAAGACGAGTTGATCAAGAAGGGGGTGTCTCAACGGATCGACCGCCTATTTAGTTAGTGGTGGTGGTTTGGTAGTAAGCAATTGCTGGTGGGCGAGAAGATTGGTGTGCAATGAATAGAGTTTCTCCATTTCATATCGTAACCAAACATAGACCAATATAGTAGGGGTGACCACATTCCTTTTCCTTTTATTCCCTTAATTCGTTTTCACCTAAAACAAACCAAACAACGGGTTCAAGCACGACAACCCCAACAGCTTGCACATCATCTGCAAATCCACACCAGACCCTGCACATCACCTCGCCTTTCTTACGCCTCAATTGTTCTACCAAACCAATTGTGTCAGTTTCTATGTCAATTACAAATTCAATTTTACTTCACTTGAACAATATTTGTTTTTGGAAATTTAGTCACTTGAGGATCCTTCAACTTGATACTCATTTTTTACGGAGCATCGTACAATATTTTCTCTAATAACAATTTTTAAATAAAGAAGCATACATCATGCAACTCGTATATCAATGATCACACTCACCGGTCTGAAAATCTGACGGCAAAATATCAGCAACTAAGGAGATCGCTTCTACTCGGCATGATCAAAAATAATGACGACAGCTCTACTGTCAATTTCCAATGTCAAAATGTCAGCAACTATCAAGAACACTTCTGCTCAGTATGATCAAATCTAATGGCAACAGCTCTAGTGTAAAAAATTCCAGTCACTCGTATCTTTCCAAGAACTTTTCTATGAGAACTGAAAATGTAGCGAACCCTGCACAACCGACACAAGCTGCTTGTGGACCACCTAAAACAAAGACAAAAATAATAGTCAAACAAATCATCATGGATCAAGTGAGGCCATTACCAAGACAATTAAGTTCATTCTAAACCAGTAGTAGTGAGAAGCCCCACATTAACAGCCCCACATTAACATCTGCATGGTATCTGCTAGGGAGTATAATCTCTATCGCATTCTACTAAAGACTAGACCAAAACATGAGTATAATTGCAGGGATCTGCCTTTTCTTTCATCACGTCTCTGTGGATTGGTGAGCTTGCCACACTCAGCAGTGACAGCCGTATACGGATAATCAAAGATACCACAGACACCCATTTCTCCAACCCATAGATCGAGATACATTTTTTTTTTTAGCAAGACTTATAGCCTGAAGGAATTTAGACATATGGGGTTCTAAAAAGGGTTTTAAACAAGCTGCAGTAATATAATTAAAAAAAATTCAACACCTTTGAAGTATGCGTTGCGAGGGCACCGGTGGAACCAAGGGGATAGTGGTGGTGGCATTTTTCACGGTAGTCTGAGGACTACCCTACAGTCTCATGATATCAATGCAATAAGATACTTCAAGTTAGAAAGATGAAGGGTCATGGATTAACAGGAATGACAGTTGATAGCACTGCGCGGCATTGCTAAGCCAGCCTTGTCAGGCTGCTTATCTGAACTAAGCTCAATGCAATGTACATTCCAAAAGCTAATTCTTATTCAGCGTGAAACAATTTACTGCGTAAATATGGTCTATATTTGTCGTCTATAATCCAAAGTGGATCTTCTTCTATAATTTATTTGAACAAAAAATCTACACGCCTACACTACACAAAAGTCAAAACATAAACGAAATGCATCAAGATTCAGGAAGCAGTCATGTAGTGGACAATGGAGGAAGTAACAACGCAAACTGGCTACTGCCTAAAATTGACGGCTAAACCACACTAAGAGCAAAGCTACAATGAATGATCACTCTCCCTTAAGGCGGGTATATCTTTGAGCTAATATTAAAAGCTGGTCAGCAGCAAATGAAAGTCCCATGACAAGACAATTTACAACTTTGAGATAAGTGTGATGGATGTAAATCAGATAGAAAGGTGTATAGTTTCTCGTCAACCAACACCTATGTTAGTTGAGACGATACTTTGGAGTCATTGGCCCTTAATCCTTAAGCTCCTACCATGTTCCATGGTCATATTTTAAGAACTTGTCAAAAAAGGGGACCTTTTTAAGAACATTTGCTCCACTCCTTATCATACTAAAGTCAAATATTTTCTCTCCTGGTTACAGTATTACGGCACAAAAGGATATGAGCACCTGTGCAGCAAGAAAATTCCTCAAACGTAGATAGTGTGATCTTGTAAACATTCATAATGTTTAATCAGATTAATAAAGGAGAGGCGATGTTGAAAGCCATGGCAGTCAATACTAAACCTGTAAAATAGAGAACAATAAAATTTGGAGTATTAAAGAGTAATAAGTGACGAACCTCTGGCAGAGAGAGCACCGCCAGTGACACAGCCCGCAATGGCTGTGTTCGTGGTATCGTGCTTGGCCCGATACTGTAAGCAGCGTTGATGATAAGTGAGTGGACTCATTGACAAAAAAAAGAGACGATAGTTGATGGAAGGGAAAGCGAGAGAACCTTCTCGACAACGCATTCAGAAGCAGAGAAGAGTAAGCCCATAAGAGCAAAAGTCTTGCAAGAACTCCAGCTTCTGCTACCCATCTGCTTAGCAGTATAGGCAAGTTGCTGCCTGGTTGTCATAGTATCTTGCATTATGGGGTTGTCCAATGCTCCGAAAAACAAACCCATCATCACCCCAAGTCCACCACCTGCGTATTCCACTTACTACAGATTAAAACAAGTAATGTGATCCATGGCGATGAATAATCATAGGGAGTAGCTACTTACCCATGACTCCGCTCATCACGCTACGTACAGCACAATTGTTCCAGATGTCTTGGCCGCGAATTTCCTCAGGAGAAGGCAGTCGAATCGGCTCTATGGGAGGCTTCTCTGCTGCTGCTGCATCTGGAAGATGATTCATTCAGCTTGATTTTGGTTTGATTCCAAGCTTAACATAAGTTACAAATGGGGTTTTGGATATTAGGATAGACTGTGGGCAGGGTCAGATCTCTGTAAAGGCTGAAAGGGCCATGGCCTGGGTCAATTCTTTTTCATAATAATTAATGGCTCTAATCTCGGCTGGTTAAGAACAGACGTTAGGTCACGCTCAACAAACACGGGGTCAATTCATGGGTCTACGAAGTTTTTGATTATTTACCTTTTAGTTTCTATTTTTCCCATATAATTCTTATCCTTCTTAGAACACAAGACGAAGG
>JAUEKU010227399.1:0-15904 GCA_032274805.1 Gypsophila paniculata | reverse complement strand
AAAGTGACCAGTTTAAGAGAAGTTAAAGTGGTCACCTTAAGCCTTAAAGTAGGTACCTTAACCCTTAAAGTAGGTACCTTTTTGTCACAAAGAGTCACACAAGACTTACTCTTCTTGTATAAGGATCTAATATTTTCTAACAAAATTACCATCATTCAAATAGACGATATTGTCCCTTCATTTCACCCTATCATTTTATTTTCAAAATCTCACAATGAAAACAAAGGTTATAAAGTAGCCAATCAAACAATATAAATAAAACTCTAATCCATGCTATTTTGATTCTTTATATCAACTCGCACAAAAACTGGACATTCAACACTGATACGCCGCTTAAAAGGCTCATTTTAAGTTTAAAAGTACAAAAATACTAAGTAACATACCCCATGCCACACACTTCTCACATGGAATTAAAAATACTACTCAAGGTGACAACCATGTCAGAAACACTATTACCAAGTAATTAATATTCGACTTAAACAAAACAAAATACAAGTACTGTAACAAAAAAGGAACAAAAAACAAGGAAGTAACTGACCAGGAGAAAGAGGGTGTTGGAAAAGGGAAAGGTTTTGATATTGGGGGTGTGAAGTTGTAGGAGGTGCATAATAGTGTTGGTTTGACAGAGAAAATGTTAGCCAACTCTGATCATCATGGTCATCACATGAATCCATTGTTTATGCTTATCCTAAAACTATAAAAAAATTTACTCTAAATTTCAGATGATAAAAAAAAAAACCTTTCTAATATATATTTTCCAAGACAATATCTTATTTAAGACGGTTGCAGATAGTCTATTTTGTTGGTGGAGTATGTCTTGTAAGAAAATTACTCACAAGGCATAGGTTTTACTAGGTTTTTGTAGTAGGAGTATGCTTCGAGTATTTGTTGTTGGGTCAATTGTTCTAGTTTTATGGGGTTGAAAAACTGTGTTCTTGGGAAATGAAATTGAACAAAATGAATGAAAAAGAAGAAAATCAAAAGGGTTGAAATAGAAAGCGGTGGACTTGAGTTTTTGAGTAAAAATGTAATGAAATGTATGGGTGAACAAAATTTAACAGCCCTTGTGCACGTAAATCGAGGCTTTTTTGGTGACCATTTTCTTTGTTTTCACTTGGGGACACTTGTGTAAATTTCATCGGTTGCTCACTACTCCAATGCATTTGAATAAACTTTTGAAATAATTGGCACCAATATTAATACACAAAAATAATACGGAGTATATAAAATACTAATTTTTCTCTAGTTTATTTATTAGCTTAAAAGAGAAACAAAGGAGTTGACAATAGCTCGATATTCTTATTAGCTTATAAAGGAGATCATTATTGACCTATGTTTATACAATCAAGAGATATTAACAATTAAAATACACTTGCAAAAAAAACACCGAAATAACTGTCTAAAAATATATATTATATATTATATATTATGTACTCCGTACTATATATATAAAAAAAACATACATGAATACAACATAAGGTGCCATATTTAATTTAACTCTATCAAATATTTCATTCGTCTCAATCAATTGTTAATGTTTCAGTTTTGATATAAAAATAAATATAAGAAATGAAGGAACATAAAAACATATACAGAGTAACTTAATACTTCATTATAATATGTTCACTTATATGTATATTATATTTAAGCTGTATAATCCACAAAATATAAGGTTAATTGTATCATATATAAACTCTCAAATATCAAACGTTAACAATCAATTGATAGGAACGGATGAAGTATTAACTAGATGATAATATACATAGTAATTTATGTTATACTGGTGTAATACTAATAAGCTTAATCTTATTAGCCTGATAAATTTCAATACTCTATCATATTAGTAGTATTTTGCCTATTTTTCCGATGATATCGGGTGCATAATAGAGTATTGTGTTGCTTGTTGTTAGCATGTTATTGTACATGAAAGAGTGAAATGAATGAATTATAGGAGTAATACGTTTAAAAAAAGAAATGATGTCTCGATAAAAGAGTCATATCATAAAACTATTTTAGTAACTAATATTCTCGAGTCTTAAGCTTATCTTTTCAGTTACAATTTACTCTGTTCTATTTTTGGGTTAATTTCTAATTAATTTGTTTGATTTCTCGAGTCGTAAGTCAATTGTGTCACTATTCTAACATCTTTTACATTTGTAAATACCATTTAACCCTCATCTTAAATCCACAAATCACCTTAATGTATCACACCATAACCTCCAACAACCTCACTTGCTAGTAATACTATTATCCGTGATGAAAAAAAAGTATGTTTACCATTACCACCACTAAATATCATTAGTACTCTAGTACAAAGACAAAATCATAAATGTAACTTTACCTAAACAACAAGATGAATCCAATACCAAGTAATCTAATGATGAAAAGTATAATAAGAATCGTAAATATTTACTACCACCCTCCCAAAAGGACAAATTGAACAAACTAAAAAATCTCTTATCTTCTATAAGAATTACCGAGTATGATTATATTCACTTTATTTTTCAATTTACTTCATGTTTGACTTTACTTAGTCTTTAACACGACATGACTATAATATGTAAGCTAAAAATAAATGGACGAAGGAAAAGTAAAATAAATAATTTACAAACATCAAAACAAATACGAAATTTGCATGGTAATGGGTGTTGGCTTGTTACACCACGAATGCAAAAAGCATATCTATGGCGCATCAAGACATTTTGGCCAGTGTCTTACTCCTCTTTGAGCATAAGCATGCCTAAGGCATTTTCAGTGAAGCACACTCTTTTGTAAATTAAGCATTTTGACCATGTTATCCTATATTTATAGACTAATTTCTATTAAAAAATTATAATTTCATGAAAGAATTTGAGCAATAGGTGACAATATTTTAAGTATCATGTTACAAATTTTTGTATTCTTTATAATATTGACAAAAGGATAAACCAGAAGACAACGAATTTATAATTAGAAAGAGGGGCTACATAAAGTCGAAATCAATGGAGACTATCTAAAATGGGAAGGAATGAAATGAGTTGGTCCAAGGAGAGGTGTGGAGGGATGGAGGGCCGTTAAAGGGGGGAGGGAGAGAAAGAAGGCCAGCCATTACGAGTGCATGTGGGTTTGTTAACAAACGAGTGAATTATATATAAACAAAGTTTTGCAGAAGGGCATGCATATAGCCCCAACTTCAGTGGTCTACTTCAGCGGTGGATACTACGTACCACGTGATGCCCCTCATTACTCCCTTAAATTTCTTATATTTCTAACTTCACACAAGTGTGTATGTGTGCTCTGTGTCACCATGACTTCAAACAGAGTCACTCTATTGGTGCTGTTCTTCTTTGAGGGGATTCATTATCCCTCTTCGAGATTGATTCATTATTGTAATAATGGGATAATTTTGAAGAATTGTATGAAAAAGAATCATGACAATTAAGGTCTAATTATTGGTTCTAGAGTTGTTAAAATCTAATTCCATTTTACTAATTAGCCGACTTAACTATTTCTACCGTTATATTATTCATAAATTAATACTAGTAAATTTTAACATGTGTATCATATGGAAAATCCACATTGAAAAATTAGAAGAGAGATCATTACTTTATAATCCAAGGTAGCTATTTTAAATTATCGTCAATTGATCTTCAGATGAAACATTTTTTTGGGCTTATGAATTAGGCTTTGTCTTCTCGATATAGGAACGGTCCACACCTTAACATAATTACTTGTTCGGGCCTGTGGGAACAGTCCAATTCCCCTTAGTTTGTTAGGTAACCAAAATCCCTCGAAATAGAAGAGATTATTAGGAGGAAAAATGTCCAAACTCTATTCCTCTTCCTTTCCGGCTCTCCCTCTCTCTCCCTTTCTCTCCCCTCCATTCCCCTCTACTTCCTGAATTGTTATCCAAATAAGGCCGATGCAAGGTAAAACCGTAAAAGTTAAAACGGTGACTGTGTTGGTAATTGTGCCGCACTAGAAGGTATAGGGAAAGATCAGTCAATTTCTTTGTTTCATAGAATTTCTTTGTTTTTTAGAAATGCGTATATCGACGCACAGGATCTTGGCTATTGAGCTTGATCCAGTAAATTCTAAAGCCTTGTTTGGATAATAAAAATGGAGGGAAAGTGAGGGGAGAGGGAAAGAGGGAAGGGGAAGGAAGGGAAGGTGAGGGAAGCTTAGACAATTTCCCTCCAAATCTCTCCTCTTATGGAGAGACTTTGGTTTGCCTTGGAGGAGGGATAATGGATCCCTTCCCTCCAAATCCACCCACCCTCATTTGCTATCCAAACGATGGATATTGAAGCCCTTCCTCTCCTTCCCCTCCCCTTCCCTCTAAATCCCTCTATCCAAACACACCCTAAGGATCCAATGCAGTATACCTTTTGAACCCCAATTGATATCAGTAGATTTGCACCTCGGAACTTTCTTTAATGCATTCTTAACAGTTTTGTCGCTTTTTATTATTCCCTTTATTTATTAATTAGGATGCTTTGCAGCTTGAGAAACTCTTTTCCTTGCCATTGCAATCAAACATTGGTAGTAATTTTTAGAACCATTTAGAGGAGGATCAGCCACTTGAGTTTACTTATATGATTGTTCCACGATTGCTGCTAAGTTATACCCTATTCTTATCGGTTGCAGCGTGCTGGTGCTCGCGACGAAAAGGGAAATCCTGTTATCAAAGATTTTTACAACAGTCCTCTAACTGCAAGGTATCTCAAAATTTGCTGTTTCCTATGCACTCTGTGATCACCATTATTTTTCTCTTTGCCAGGTTTTAGATTTCTTACTCTGCATAATGAGAATTCATGGTTCGTGCAGTGGGAACACTCATGATAATATGTTGCTTGCCAAAGGCGAGTGTGTCTACACCGGTGACTTGGGATCGTCAATGGTTTGTTACCTATTCACCCCTTGTGTACGGATCTCCTTTGTATTGTTCTTTTTTTTGAATGATGCTTTTATGATTATTCAGATGGTTTTTAGCATGGAACAAGGCCTTCCTATCTTGCCTGAGTGGTTATTTTTCAATCGAGTAAATACTCGTGCCAGGACAGGGATGGAAGTTGGAGCTGCTGATTTTTTGTTAAGGTTTGTAATGTCATTTATCTTCTTCTGTAAGTGGAAAAGACCAATTTGATACATTTGGGGTTTTAGAGCAAGGCACATGAAGGGTTGAATATGTAAATGAGGAAACTGCTTGAATATTTTCTTGTTCTGACCTTTATGCCCCGTATTCTTCAGTTTATCTGGTGGACATGTAGTGGGAAATTTCTCTCCTCATGAAGCATTTGCCATAGGTGGAACTAACAGTGTGAGAGGATATGAAGAGGGCGCAGTTGGTTCTGGCCGCTCTTACGTGGTTGGCTGTGGAGAAATTTCCTTCCCTCTGGTACTGATGAATTTCAGCTCTCTTTCTTCTTTGTATTAATCTTTTTCTCACCTCAAACTGCGATATAGTTGGAAACAGAGCTTTCTATCTAGTATTTGATGTCTAACTTTTAGATGTCTGCTTTATTGAATGACCAGTTCGTGATGCTAATAATGTCATATAGCAACTTTTATTGACGGTATATATGATGAATGCTTCTGTTTTTCAGTTTGGTCCAGTAGATGGCGCTCTCTTTGCAGATTATGGAACTGACCTAGGATCAGGCCAATTGGTTCCTGGTATAGTTGAATGTTTTCGTATTCTAGTTATTTATATTTCCGTTTTGAAATATCCTCTCCCTCTTTCAGCTTTTTGTAGAAGTGTTAACTGTCCATCCAAGTAACCTTGTCGACCAAACCTACCTTGTGATAATAACGTAGTTTGAGTTTCTGATTTCTATTTTTTGAATGTCTGTTTTATGACCACCTAGTTATACACTTATACTGTACTTATTTAGTTTGGATTTATTAAGTCGGTTTTATACGGAGTACTTGAGCAAATCCCAGCTAGCTTAGCTGATTGGAGAAGTCAGTTAGGGAATAAGGGTGGTACTCTGGACGTGGGTTTGAAACCCTTGAGCGTGAGAATGGCCCTTGTGGCACTGCAAGAAAATAACCATTCTTTTGAGGGATGCTAGGTTCACTTTGAGCCATCTTGTGTGGTGACAATAACCGAGTCATATTTAAAATTGTGTAAAGGTGATCCTGCTGGTGCTAGATCAAAGCCTGGAAGTGGATACGGCTATGGATTTGGGATCCGAGTCGAGTCTCCTTTGGGTCCTCTACGACTCGAGTATGCCTTCAATGATATACACGCTAGGAGGTTCCACTTTGGCGTTGGTCATCGGAACTAGTTAGGTTTTGCAGGTTCTTTCTCACTTCATTTTACCGTCTCTCGGTATGTGTTTTCTCGACATCTTTTTCCTTTTTTATCAAAAGGCCATTGTCTAGCAATTGTATGACAAATATATGATTTCGTTGGTGGTCTATTCTTCCGTGTGATTTTTGTAAACGTCATGTGATATGATGGGAAAACTGAAGTGAGTTTTTTTTATACGCCTTTCAATTTTGCTTCCATATCTGCCAGATTCAGTTCTATATAGCTTCATGGATTGGTCATTAACTTGGGATTTCTCAAGTATCTATTAGTTTCTAATTGCACTGGTAGAAGACAATCTTAACATAAGTTTTTTCTCAATTTTTTTCGCGAGTGTAAGAAAAGATACAAGTATACTAGTACTATGTAAGGCTACTAATGGTCTTGGGTATAAATTTTGAAGTACGGAGTATATGAGATGGGGTAATCTTATCTTAATATATTTATAAAAGAAGCTTTTTTCGAGCTTTCTCCTTATTTCAAGGGATTATAGACCAATCATATAATGTCATTTGGAAAATAAATTGAATTATTTAAATATAGTAAAAAATATTATTTTAGAAATAAATAATTATGTCTAATATTATTTTCCTATTTTAACTAAAATATATGAGTAAATTTTAGGTAAGTCATTGAATTTCAATTTTCATAGAATGTATTTGTCAAAAAAATGTAAAATTAACATCATTAGATTCGTATCGAAAATTGATATCAAATGAGTATATATTTTATAGTATTTAATTGTGAAATAAATCAATATATTTTTCAAAAACAAACATATCAAAATATGTATAGATCTCCCACATCAACGATTAAACAAACTCATCCTAAAAAAATTAATATAAATTGAAACTATGTTCAATGTAATAATCACTTAATTGAGCGAAATCAATGATCAATCAATGATCATGGCCTAGACTAAATATTATTTAGTTAGTGGGTGAATGTGAAAACTTTTAATCACTTTCTCTTCTTAACTTTAGTAAGTTTTTAATTTTACGTAAGCTAATAAATTTTCATCAAATATATTTCTAAAAAAAATATATATTATAAGGCTACACTTAATGGTATTTAGTAATATTAAGGATAAAGTAAATAACCACAATATATATATTTGTCCCACATCGATACTTCAAGAAAAAAAGACTAAAAGAAACTAATATAATGATCCATCAATGATCGTGTCCTAGATAAAATATACTTCGTATTATTTAGTTTAATTGTAAAATAAATCAATTAATTTAAGAAAACGTCATAAAAAAATATGTATAAACCTTCCATATTGACGCTTAAACAATCTTAGCTTAAAAGAAACTAATGTAAATTAAAACTTTGTTTAATAAAACAATCACTTAATTGGGCAAGATCAATGATTAATTAATGGTCATGGCCTAAATAAAATATATTTTTTAGTTAGTAGGTGAATGTGAAAATATTTAGTCACTTTGCTCTTCTCAACTATAGTAGATTATCGATTTTTTGTAAGTTTTTAAATTTAAGTTTTAAAAAAATATATTTTTGAAAAAAAACCTAGAAAAGTGGCATTGTCAATTTCAAATTGAAAATGTGTTTTCATATGAGCATACACTCAATGATATTTAGTACAATTAAAAATAAAACAATTAACTTTTGAAAACATAACTTATACCACACTATATATTTATCACACATCGATACTTTAATATATAAATAGCATAAAAGAAACTAAAATAAATTTAGTTATTATTTAAATAAAGTCTAAAATCGTTCATAACATAGAAATAAGTAAACAAATAATAGATCACTTTTTGTAATTACAATACATTTGTAGATTTTTGGTAAGTTTTTTAATTTTAATTTTTGACAAAATTTATTTGTCAAAAAAATGTAAAAGTAACGTCATTAGATTTATTTTGAAAAATAAAGATAAGCAAAAATTTAGTCAATGTTAACCTTTTTTGTGATTTTAGGTAAATTTTTCAGGAACTGCATTTGTAGAAAAAAAAATATAAAACTAAAACGATATTTAATTATTTAGTTTAGACTAAAAATAATAAATTTTTGAAAAAATGAAGTATAATTTTTTTATATAAATTTATCTCACACTATTCTTTCTTTGAAAAATAATCGATAATTTACCAAATTGTTCTTTTAATAAAAGAGAATCTAAAAAAAAAATTATAGTATAAATCTAATCCTTAATCAATATAAATACTCAATCATCTAACTCGGCTAATGATCATAGTTTAGGCAAAAATATTTTAGTTAGTGTTAAACCTTTTAGTTGTTTTTAGGTAAATTTTCTAAAAATAAATTTTCACAAAATAAATTTGTTAAAAAAATATAAGTGTAACATGATACTTATTTAATTAAAACTAATGGACTAATTAACCTTTTGAAAAATAATCTTTAATTTTACGACATAAATTTGTTCCACATTATTCTTTCAAACAAAGAGAGTAAAAAAACTTATATAAATCTAAACCATGATAAATATAAATAATCAATCGTCTGACTTTGTTAATTATTAATCAATGATTATGGTTTAGACAAAATATTTAGATTATAAATTAAATGTTAAAACTATTAGCCATGTTTAGATAAGTCTTAGAATTTAATGTCCTAAACATATATATTTGTCTAGAAAAATATTAAGTAGCATCATTAGACTTATATCGCAATTACTACTACAAAAATAACCTATTGCAACACTTTGATGGCAACATTTTTTTGAAACTGTTGCAATTGGAAGTAAACAAATCGTCTATGCAACACTTTTGGAAAATGTTGCATATTGCATTCTAACGCAACACTTTTATAATATTTACTAAAAATGCAACACCTTTATAAACATGTAGCGACTTTTGGATGCGAAATGTATTATTTTTATTTAATATTGTATATTTTGTTACCACTGGGCAAACTTTGTTTTTTGCCATTGAGAAAAAGATTATTATATGTTTTTTGTTGACTTATTTTAAAAAAAATATTAATTATATTGTTGGATTTTTTTGGAAATATTTTTTATGTTGAATGTTTTGTCTATTTTTCATTACATTTGCTAAATTTCACGTGATATCTTTAAAAAAAATACTATAAAGAGTACAAAGTACCTATTAATTAACAGAATGAAGGAAATTTTGTGTTTCACAACTTTTATTTGTACAAAAAAAAAATCTTAAAAATATTGAGCAAGTCTCTTATGAGACGGTCTTATACGATGAGACATATAGGAAATTGAGCAAACTCTATTGAAAGAAAAAAAAAATCTACTCCCTCCGTATCAGTGAAATGTTAACACTTGTTTTTAGCACAAAAAATAAGGTAAGTGATAAAATGTCTAATTTGCTCCTTGTATTAAAGCATATTTTATTGTTGAAAGTAGGAGAGAGTGTATGTGGTGGGGTCAAATGAGTTGTAAAGTAGGTAAAAATAGGGGTATAATAGTCTTTTACTCAAATAAAGTTACCAAATATAGAAAGTGTAAACAATTGACTTGTACACTCATAAATGGAAAGTGTAAACAAATGACCGGGACAGAGGGAGTACATTTAAGAAATTTCACAATAAACTTATTAACTGATTGTCCACTAAAAGTTTGTGAAAATACTATCTAAATCAAAATAGAAGAGAAGGGTATAAAATTAGTTGTCTTCAGAAAAGTTCTTAAAAAGAACGAAATAGGAGTACAAAGTACAGTAGTAAATACCACAACTACCATTAGTGTGTACTAAAAGTCCACAACCAATTGGGTGCTTCACAAATCACAAAGTCTTAAAAACCCTCAAACCATAACCCTAACCTACTTCACCCACGAAACACAAACTACCCAGCCACCACACGCATCACCCGACACCAACTACAACCTTAACTGACCTCCACCACTTGTACCCAACCTTAGCCACGCAACGGAGCACAGCACCACGCCGCCCCACCCCACCGTTACATATTTAAATATTTATATTACGTTTATCACAACTTTTGAGTTATCTTTTATTTAAATATTGCACTTTTTTTTAGATCACTTACTATACTATTGCTGTTACCGTACTTTCATAAGCAATATAAATAAATATAAAAACAGAGAGAATAAAAAAAACTAAAAGGTTTGATGCAATGAAAAGTGGGGAGTGAATTCAGGTTGAGAAAATATCAACTCTATCTGGTTAATAATACTCCGTACCATACTAAAAAAACATACTCCGTAAAGAATATAAAAATTATTTAATTTATACGGAGTATTATTCGAGATTGCATAACAATTAATTTCTCAATATGTTCTCTTTAAATATAAGTCAACATAGGACTAACAAATCATACTTTATAACATGAATTGTTTCACAGGTCTTCTTGTTTTCACACTTTGTTGATAATTTCTTAATTTTCTGCCTAAATGAAACTTATTCGAAAAAACAAATTTCATATTGTTGGGATATGTCGAGGTATCGACATATCCTTAAATAGTGAGATTGAGAATAATATAATAATGATATTAAGGCAATACAATTAGTTTAGAGCATATTATAAGAATAAGAATAATATCGATGGTATTTGTAACCTAGTTTAGTTTAGGACCTACTACTATATATTGTGTATTCTTACAATTCAACCCAACTCAAAGCAATACAATTATATTTTTACTATTCTATAATTTATTATGGTATTAGAGCCTTTGGGTTCATGAGTACAAAACACAATTTCGTTGCCTGTCGGTGGGCTAAGAGTAATATATGAAATCCACCGGCGGGATTTGTTGTTAACATTCATTATTATTTATAATATATTTTAATTTCTTTACAAAAAAAATAATAAATAAAAAATAAAAATAAACAAAAAAAAAAAGGTCAAGTATGTATTTGCTTCTTGGTTTTGGAAGCAAAGAGGTACGTGACACCATGTTGGTGTTTGGTTCAAGCGTGTGTGGTTTTGAACTCGTGTTATTACGAGTGGTTAAAAAAGGCGTGACATCGCTCGTATGTTTTGTTAGATTTGAAGGGTTCGAAAAATTCTGGCGTTCCCTTATAAGTTTTGAGTATATTGACGAATGTTTTTTCCGTCTTGGTACTTTTGTCAGGTTCGAAAAATTGTGACGTTCTTGACAATTTGACATTGATCAAAAGACGAGTTCGAAAAGATCGACGTTCTTGTTTGGAATGAAGTTGGCGGGTTCGAAAAGCGATGACGTTCCCGACCAAGAAAATTGTTTGATATGTTTGAAAAACTTAATGTTCCTGTGAAGATTTGAAAATTGAAGACCGAAGAATGAAGATTTGAATTGTCTTCTTTCTTTTTATTATCTTGTGCAAACTCATGGAAATTTTTACAAATTACCATGAGTTTGAGGGGGGTGTTAGACAATATTACGATATATCGTAATATAATATCGTAATCATATTATATTATTAAGGGAATAAGAATATTTAGGTTGCTTAGTTTAGGAGATTCCGAAATCTCAACGGAGTATTATATATATTGTGTCAGTATGTAATTGCAGAGACCCGAATCATAATAATATAAATTACAAGTCTTTTATGGAATACTCTTCCCTCTTGAATTCTAATAATATATCAAACTTCAGTTTAGTTTTAAATATATCTAACTATTGATTTATCTTTCTCAAAATACATCACGATTAGTTTTTACGAGATTTTTTTGAAGTGGTTTTTTAGCGCCTCATGTGATAAGGATCTTAAAGCTTCTTAACTAATGTGAATGACCATTTACCAAAATTTCGATTCATTTTAACCTTAGTAAAAAATAGTCGTGGTATATTTTAAGCAAGACATATCATTAGTTTGGTCTATTTGGAATTAAATTGAAGTTTGGCATATTTTAAAAAGACTATGCATAATTTATTTGATGTATTTTGTCAATTTTTCGTAATATATATTACAAACATGAGATTCTTGTTCTAATGTCTTTTATAATGCGGTAATTAATTGGAGAACAAATTATTCATCCTTTCATTTCAACATGACATCCTTTTGGATTTGAGGGATTTCTTTTCATCAACCGACAATACACAAATAGTTTTTTAATGTGCTTAGCATTTTACATATAATTCCACTAAAAACAGTAGTTAAACAGTGTATATCATTGTGATATATTACTAGCAACCATATTATTATATTTTCAATAATTATTGAAATTGACAAGTTTGATGTTATTCCGTACTAGTTTTCATAGCACCGACACTTTTATTTTTTTTTGCAGTAATTAAATCGCACTTTTTAGCTTTTTGCAAAAGAATGATGTTTACTTCCCAATTTATTATTTACTTTTGTTACGATTTATAAAAGGGATAATTTCCACGGTACCCTGAACTTTGCAATTTTGCCCAAATACCCTTCTTTTTTATAAAAAGTCTTTGAACGATCAAAACTCGTGTTTACGGCTTCCGAATACGACAATTCTTTTTTTTTAAAAAAAAAATCGTAGATCTTGACAAGATCTTCGATTTGAAAAAAAAAGAATTTGCATATTCGGAACTCGTGGCCAGGATATTTTGGGCAAAATTGCAAAGTTTAGGGATACCCTGAGAATTACCCCTTAAAAATATGTGATTAAAAAGTTTGTACCATATATGATGTAATTTCTTAAGCATATTGCTAAATGCTAATGGAGCACACTTAGTGCCAAAATAAAAGAGTCTTGAGAAAAAAAATAATTATAATAGCCCAAAGCTTCATCAATGTTTTATCAATGATACGGAATAATTATAATCTATTTTTCAATCATTGTTCTAATTTATCACTATGAATAAATTTATTTTAGTATAATTAACAAATTATTCCTTTTATTTGATGAGACAGTCTCACACAAAAAAGTGGTTATTTTTTTTTAATATTATTACTTTTTTTTATTAATTGGCTTTGCTGGATTATTGTTTGTTTCACATGTGAGACAGTCCCACAAAAGACATATACTTATTTCCTTTGTTTATCCTTTTTCTCTTTTTTTGGCAAATGAGCATGCATAATGCATGTAAGCTAATGTGTTAAATGTACATTTTTCTTTGTGAAAACCAAAAATGTTATATTATTTATTCACAGAAAAAAGGTAAATTGAATTTTTAATTCCAAAATATAAAACAAATGACTAAAACATACTGATATTATATATGTATAAAAAAAGGGTAATAACATTAAGTTTAAAAATATAAAAAATGACTAAAATAGAGTGATTATTTATATTTTTATAGGACCTCGATTAATTTATGTCTAACTCTTTATATAAAAAAATGACTAAGACTATGGAATACGGAGTATACGACTTTGGAGACGAGGGATTTAGTTCCTCAGTGTGCACTTTGGGTTGTGACAAAAGTTGCTTGTTAAACTCTAGAGTGTGTTAGGTGAGGCTTAGCTTTTTAGAGTTTGTGTTTCAAAAATACTATTATACCATTAGTGGTATAATAGCATTGTACAATGGAATTACATTTTTTGAGCTTAGTTGTTAAGTTTTCGAGTTTTGTTATAAAGTTGTCGAGCTTTCTATTTAATGTTATTGATATTCTAACAATATTAGTTGAGCTTTCATGTAAAATTATTGAGTTTTGTCATTGGTGATATTACCATCGGTGGTATGATCTACTAATTGTTTGTGTTTTGTTTATTGGTGGTAATAAAATGTGCTTAATTTATATGCTTTGTTGACATTAGCTGATTAAATTAATTGCTAAAATATTTGAGTGATGATATTTCGAAAGTACGACGTGTGTTGTCACCTAAAAAAATCAGTATTATTTTGTTAATATTGTCATAATTATTTCTCTAGGGAAGAAGTACTTGATCAAATTCATCCGATTGTTACCCTTAATTATTGGCGTACTTTTCCTAAAAGTTGGGTAAATGAGAGATATATGAGTCATTTTGTCATTTATGACCCATTTTTCTTAAAAATTGATCTAAAAGTAAATGTTAACAATCAAATGAATCGAAGGGAGTATTAAGAAAAAATAAAAATTTATTTACAATTTTTTGGAATATTACTATTAAAATAACGATTTTTGATACTAAAGGGAGGGTGGAAAAGTATCTTGTGCGAAAAGATGGTCGTCGTAGTAATTAATATGTTAGAGTGATAATAAATTTTGGATATATATATTTATTTATAAGGTGGAAAATTGATTAATTTCATTACATTTACATCTATTTATGGTTTTTGGTCATCTATACTCATACCTAAATGACAATCACCCTAATTATCTACATTGATTCCCCTTATCCTAGCCGACATGCATCTGTTATGTGTTGCTCTATCCATCATCATCCCTAGCCAGTCGTAAAACTAAAATCGCTCTCTTAACACCATATTTGTTAAACGTCTATTCGATACTTACATGTACATACTCCGCATTAGTATTAGTATAATTATTCACAATTATAGACCGATGACTTAAAGAGAGTACAAAGTAACTCCCTCCAAATCACCAAAAATAGGAAAAATATATATTATAAGACAAGTAAATAAAATGATAAAAAGCCATGCAAAGAGGATCGGAGGTGGGTGCATCAAAATCACATGCATAGAGTTGTATAATGAACAAGTGGGTTGAATAAATGATTGGATACTTGATTTGTATAATCTTGCTAGTTAGCACGTCGTTGTAATATCTTATCCCAATTACCAAACATCGTCGACCTATTACTAATCGTCGTCGACTCTTTCTAATCACTTTCCTAATCTGCCCCTCCCAATTTACTTCCCTGCTTCCCCAATTTACTTCCTTCCACCAACCTATCTCCCTCTTCCTCCCGATGCTCTCTCTCTAAAAAATTCTCCATATTTCTCTTCATTTCTACTCAATTCATCAATATCATCATCTCCTGTTCTTCTTTAATTCAATCATCTCCGGTCAATTCATCTCCCATTCTTCGTAAATTCATTTCATCTCCTGTTCTTCGTACTCCCAGTCATGGTTCTTCGCGTCCACTAGTGTGTCTCTCAAACTCAATTTTGACTGACCCCATAAACTCCGGCGACCCACGTTGATACTCCGGCCACTTTAGCGACCATTTGGGCAGTCCTAAACTCCGGCGACCATCCAGACAGTCCGGACAATTTCTTCGACAACCATCTTGCAAGTCGTAACCCTTTGAAGGTATGATTTTCTTATTAATTGTGCCGGACATTGGCGGTCTTTCGAATTGAATATTCATAGACTTGTCAACCCCAACTAAACACTGGCTCTTCAACGAATGTGTTTCTAGGTTCACATTACTTTTATTTCGCCAACCCTAGAGTCGAATTTTTCCATTGTTAGGGATTGATTGTTTCACTTATTCTCACTCTTTTTTGCATTAAATCGATTTAAGTTTAATATATTTGTTTAAAATAATATTCATAATATTTGACACTATTAGTTGGCCGGAGTTTGTAACCTAGGTTGGAAGTCGGAGAAAACAAATCTTTTGGATAAGAATTTGACTAATAATTGGGTATAGGTTGGTTGCTGAACTTGTAGAAATTTTGGAAGTTAGGTTTGTACTTCCAAACCTGGTGCAGAAGTGTTGAGAATTTTTTTGTTTAATGCAGATGACAAAGAAACGAGAAAAAGAAGTAGCCGTCCCGAAAACATACATTTTACGAAAGTCGAAACGAATTTGTCGTATGGAGAATTCCGAGACGGCA